>JALPQI010002778.1:0-98323 GCA_025490895.1 Thaumatotibia leucotreta | reverse complement strand
ACGCTGGGCAAGCGGATTTGCGATCGCAGTAATGTGTCCACTATGATGACGCTGCTGCGCGTCATCAATCAAATTAAAGAATGGTCAGTGACAATGAACAGTCACTGTCCACTTTGAAGGTTTTTTTTGAAGGCCACTGTGGCCTTCAATCCCTTAGTCGACTCTTACGACTCCCGCGGGAAGAGTTGGGGTTGGTGGTAAGGTCGTGTAAATATATTTTTAGCACCGAAACCGTAATCATATCTTTGACGTCGACTGTACATGTTTGACAGACCAGACCATATTATAAGGGGATAACTACCCCATAATATCGCGCCACACCTCAACGAAGCGTGCTCATAACCATAATACAGCATTTTGGCAAAGTGGGTCTTTGTTTACTTTAGCTGTAAAGGTCAATTCGCCATTGTGGAGCGCAGACATGACAGCTTGACGGTTGCTGCATATTCATAGAGCCACGATAGAGAGTTATCTATTCACAGATTTATTAAACTAAGCTTCGTTCAAGGCCATCGTTTTTTTAAGACAATATGATTATTGGAAAAAATAAGTTTCGCCTCAGTGAGACATACCTTATTCATAAACGTCCCCTAACTTAGCAAGCCGCTAAGTATTGTTTTTTTATTTGAAATGGGCTTACTCATGGCCACAGACTAGTGAAGGGCAGAGACGAGGCCTACGATGGAGTGAGTTTGCCCAGAAGGTGCCTATTCACCCTTAACTTGAAGGTTGACGGGTTATATGATTTTGGAAATATGGTACAAGTGTAGCATTGGCAGTACGCATAAGGAAAGAAGACGCAAAGCGCTTCGTACGAATAAATGGAATATCTACCAAGTAAGGATGGAACCCGGCCGTGCATCTAGAATTTCGATGGTAAAATGGGGATGGCGGAATAACCTCATGAAGCTCTTGAGCACACTCCCCCGAACTTATCAATATGAATATAAGACCGAAAGGGACAAAAAATACTTAGCGGCATGTTAAGTTAGAAGATTTTTAAGAATATGCGGGTTATTTTTTAAGAAACTCATTTCTTACCGGTTCTCGGCTCAGTGATGTAGGTAGATTCAATAAAGCTAGCACGAATGGATTGAGGAGATGACAGAAAGTATCTATGCGTGAAAAAAAGCTTGTTCGATATGGGTGTCAGTTAACGTATACTCTGCATCAATATCTGCAGATAAAACTCCATAAATCCAGTGTGTTATTTCAAAAGTATACAAATCCACACTGAGTATTTTCAAAGACAGATAAATTACAATATACTTAATCGGTATATGTATGAAATGATGGTAAATCCAATCAGAATATTTTTTTTTTAAAGGAAAGACTAGTTCAGATGATTTTAGAATTATAACTAACGTGAGACTCAAACATATTATAATATTATCGAGTACCCGATTTAGCAGGGCACACGTCCGCAGAACGCGTCAGGTTTTGGCCGAGGGTGCTCCGGATCAGGACCTTATTAATGGGTCGAAACATGTCGAGCAATCATCGACTTAAATACGTGAGTAACCCGCTTCTTTAATACTTAGCCATATAAAAAAAGTCTGTGTTTCAAATCATCGAACTATCACTTTTTTCTATAAATCTTTGCAGTGGTTAGAGTGGATTTGTCTGTTTGAAGATACATTTAATAGTTAAATGTTAAAAGCAAAAATACACAGACAAGAATCGCCGAACATACATAATTCTCAGTACAACCCCAAACTACAAAGCCATAGCTTAGTTTACTTTGCATATCAACATAATAACTCCGTTGCAGCTTTTAAACATACTTCGCCTCAAATTATCCACATGAGAGGTTCGGAAAGGGTCAATATGAGGGTCAAAGTAGTTGATTTCGTCGTGCACAGCCGAGTGTGAAAATTGTGGTGCTTCATATATTCTGAGTACGTTATATTTGTTCAACGCGTTCTAAGAATATTTTTAAGAATAATCGTTTAGTTCCTTAGGGAAGTATGAAATTTACACCGCGTGAGAGTAAGAATAAATTTATCACAATTATCACCCATACTTTTCCCGTGGGTGTCGATGAGTAGACTAAGAGATTGAAGTGTAACTGACTAGTTGTTTATAATACAAGAACCATGATTATTATCATAGTGGATACACTGCGATCGTCAATCTGCTTGCCCAGCGTGGTGATTGATTATGGGCATTTACCCCCTAATGCGCCCCTAAATAATACATATACCTACATGTAATATAAAACAATTAGTATTCATACGTAAAGAATAAATAATAATTGGATGTCAAGAATCATGAATAATTTCTATGGATATATAGATACCTAATGCATCCATACCGTAGTTGAAAGGAGACGTCTAAGTAATCGTCCTTGCAGTCTACGAACAAATAAAACATGGAAGCCGCACGCCATATTAAATTGCCTTTCAAAAACGGTCCTGAATTTTAGTTGACAAGTGTCACCCCCTCTTCAATGCTTCAGGGTAATGAGTATCAATATCAACCTATAAAAACTATGGCGACTTCCTCGCACAACGCATCAGTATTGCGATACAGCGAGGAAATGCCGCCAGCATCCTCGGTACAATGCCACAAGGGCCAATCTTAGATATAGGTTAGGTTAAGTAGATTAGTTAGATTTAATCTATGTACATAAATTGTAGTTTTGAAAATAAACAAAACAAATAAAAACTGAAGCCGCCATTTAAAAATAGTTGTGATTGGTCCATCAAAGTTTTGATTGGCTATATTCTATAAGCATTTGTCAAAGATGTTGCGCCGAAATATGCGCGGTGTTAAGAAAGCGCTATGTCCTGCCTATCTTAGCACAATTATTGAACAATGCTTTTACCGGACCGATAACAAACGTATAATTCCAGAAATATCACGTGCGCCCGTATTCGTCTGTTTGAAATTTTAAAATGGCCGCCATTTAGTTATCGTTGGCTCAAAAAAAAAATTGTATGGTAATTTATCGATGAAATTGATTGTAGTTTAAGCCCTTAAAAGCTCCGACACCGCTAACCAAACACCCTGTATATGGTCGCAGCCTGCAGTGGACTAAAAGGGAAGATGATTATGTAAATGATATTTTGCTTGAGTTACCTACGCATTATTTGTTATTTTTGCGGGTTCTTAAACGTTTCATAACGTGTAGCTACAATAACAAGATTGCTCAGAACATTGTAACGAGTACGAGGAATGTTTGTCTGTCCGTATTTCTGCTGTAATTGTTTGTTGTAACTCAGCGGAACGAGCACTGCCCTCTAGGGGTTTGTGCACAGAATAGTGATTGAAGATTGTCTGTTTTTGCAAGGCCACGAGATCTGTCAATTTAGGACTATTTTGTTTTTTGTCGAGAGTGGGAGACTTATAATTAAAATAAATATTATTCGTGATATCTGCGGCACAACTTAAGTGTCTAATTAAAAACTTGAATTATTTTATTACATGTTTTTTTTTTGTTTTCTATTTATTTTTTGCGCTAATAATTCTCGCCGAATAATGATATTTTAGTTATCATAGAGGTTGTAGTATTTTCTATCAAAAATATACTTGACCTCGTATTCTTTGACCGAAAGTGTATCTATATAAAATAATATATAAGTAGTACTCATGTGTACACAGTCTGTGTATGTTTTTGTAAATTATTCATCATGTGTATCTAAGAACGACGAAAATTGTATTCTTATGATTTCTACTCTCTAAAAGAATTGTTTTATAGTTCTTTTATCATTAACGATGCGTGTGGCGGATGGTGTTGTGTACTACGGCTTATTGACGAAACCTGCGGCCCTACCGCGAACTACGAAATCCGCAAATTTCGAGGATTTTTCTCTGTCATTGTAATGACGTCTACGCTCGAATGACAGAGACAAATCCCGAAATTTACGAACTTCGATGTTCGCGGTAGTAGGCCTGAGGTGGATGTTTGGTATGTTATTGGACGAAACCTGTGTTGTGGATATATTGAAATGTTAATTAATTTAAGTCAATACTCGTATATTCGAATAAATTGTATCTAGTTACCTTCCTCATCATCATCATCATATCAGCCGAAAGACGTCCACTGCTGAACATAGGCCTCCCCCAAAGATTGCCACAATGACCGGTCCTGCGCCACCCGCATCCAGCGGACTCCTGCGACCTTCCTAAGTAAATAAAAATACATATACATATTAATTTAATTAAATTAAATATTCAATAATACGATATGACTTTGCTGTTCTATTCTGTGCAACTCCTAGACAGCAAGAGTTAAACTCACGGTTAAATGCTAACTGCTTACACGCATATTTTGTTTCTACTCCAAGCGGCTCTGGGGGATGAAATATGAGGGGAGGGGTGAAATATGGAGGAGGGGGTGAAATAGTGTGATGTACGGGTTATTGCTGTGGTTTACCTGAGAAAACTTAATTAAACTTAAAGTATAAAAATAAATGATCTTAACGGGAAACTCAAAAGTTCTAGTTTGGTAAGTCACACTCTAAGGTATAATCAGCATCATCATTTCAGCCATAAGACGTCCACTGTTGAACACAGGCCTCCTCTTTGGACCTCCACATATACCCCGGCGATCTTCATAAGGTCGTCTGTCCATCTTGTGGGTACGTGGACGTCATACACTGCGTTCAAAAAGTATACTTATTGGTATTTGAAATTCGCGAATTTGAGCGTGAATGGAAACACGTGGCATGGAGTGGAATATTGAGAAATGTATAGCTATTTTTTTAAAGTTCAGACTCGTAGCGCAACGATTGTGATTTTTGCGATAGCACATTTATTATTTTTGCTATATCTATTTGTCTTTGCTTTATTTTTCCGTAGCAAGCTCAATACAATCGTCGTTATATTCTTATTTTCAAAACAAACGTTGCATTGTTCAATGAAATGTTGTAACATATTGTCAGCATTTCTAAAAAGTTTGTACATTTAAATAACGTCTTCGATGTTAATAAAATTGGTAGGCTGGTAAAGTCAATGTCGCTGAGCAAAATATCCCAAAACGTTTGTATGAAACATTCCTTTTTTGTCACTAAAAATGTATAGAAATCCGGCAATAAAAAGGAAACTTCGATACAAACTTTCTGGCATATTTTGCGAAATGTGGTGGGTCTTGTTCAGCATCATTCACTTGACAAGTCTACCATTTTTTATCAATAAAATGAAATAAATAAATATCTTGGGACGTCTTACACAAATCGTCCTAGTCCCACGGTAAGCTCAATTAAGGCTTGTGATGTGGGTACCAGGCGACGATATGTATAATAATTATATAGATGAGGGAGATACGTGGGAAGACGTGCGTAAAAACGCTGAACGGGATCTAGCTATGATTGCCCAGTGGCTTAAAGATAATTTACTAACTCTAAATACGTGCAAAACGAATTACATATGCTTTACGAACTATAATACCACTCAACCAGATCCTAAGTTTGAAATCAAGATCCATACATGTCATAATCCAGAACTGCAAGTTTGTTCCTGTACAAAAATAACCAAAGTTGAAAATACGAAATATCTAGGAGTTGTAGTAGACCAACGACTTACATGGCACGCTCATATAGAGCTTATAATGACCAGAGTTCAGAAGTTAATCTGGATTTTCAGGAACCTAAGACACGTAGCCTCTAAGGATCTCCTCAATCAAATATACTTAGCACTTGCGCAGTCGGTGTTATCGTACTGTATACCAGCATGGGGTGGTGCGACAAAGACTAAGTTCTTGGAACTGGAAAGGGCTCAAAGAGCACTGCTTAAGGTTATGTATTATAAACCACGAAGATTTCCCACAAATGATCTCTATAACTTATGTGACTTATTATCTGTGCGAAAACTTTACATATTCAAAACAATCTTGAGACGACATAAAAGTACAACATATGAGTCGCAGAAGAAAGCAGCAAAAAGAAGATTAAATGTTAATGTCATACCTTCACTTAGATTTAAAACTGCTTTCGCAAAAAGGCAATACAATGCACAATCGATCAAATTGTACAATAAAATTAACAGCGAGATTAATATATACCAAAGCACAATTCATGAAACTAAAACTAAAATTGTAAGGTGGCTAAAGAATAAAACGTACTACGAAATTGAAAATATTTTTATAAATTATTAGTATGGGTAAGAAGACACTCACATACACACACATGCATGTTTATATTTATATATGAAGTAATAATAATGATGAGGTATTTAAAAATGTTTGTACACTTAAGTAATTGTAAGTTTTTAAATTATAAATTAGATTTTAATGTAATGTAATTTTAATTTTAAGTTTCGTTTTAATTTGTATCTTAATTTATAACTTGATGAAATTGTAACTTTTCTTCTAATAAGTACACTACGAGCTATGTAATGTTGGTTTATAAACCCTCTACTGTGCGAATGGGAGAGCGGAATTCTCCTATCACAAGCATATGTTTGCTTAAAAGGAGGTTCCAACCTTCAATGTATTTACCACTTGTTAAAAAACCAATAAATTATTTTCATTTTCATTCATTTTCATTTCATTTCATTAGATACACATAGATACTTAAATACATAGACAGCCATGATCAAGGAACAAATATTTGTGATAAATAAATACACAAATAATGACCTCGCCGGGATTGGAACCCGGAACCTCCAGCTTTGTAGGCAGGGGCTACGGAGGCGAGGCTGATAAGAGAGAGTTACCGAATGAGTTATGTTTTTCATTTTAGACCTCCAAAACAAATTTAGTTCATATTTTAAAGACAAACGGGTCTTAATCGCGTAAACTTACGTATAATTATACCCTAACCGTGGCTGCCTGCGACCACGGGTGTAACGTCATGCCCGAAACGTCAGGATATAATTCAACGTAAGTTTACGCGATTAGAACCGTTTGTCTTTTGAAATATGTGTGATAATCGTGAAAGTTTAAATCAATACAATTAGTTCAGCTGTATACTAAAAGGGAAGCCGCACCGGGGGTGCGTATGCGTGGCGTGAAAATTAATATTTTTCTAGTTTCTCAAAAATAAAATTCATGTTATTTATTTAAATCCCTTGATAAAGGCAGCTTGAAATGAACACTATTACGTTATTATTTTATAAGTTAATCATTTATTCAAGTTAAAAATGTTTGTAACATCAACTCCACTGCTCTATGTTCAATAAATGCCACCATTTTAACATGCAATGCTACCAGCATTAACCTAACCTAACCCTAATTATTACCTACTTAAATGAGTATAACTATACCTTCAGGAGGGTTACCATGATCTCTTAAATGCGATTCAGTTTAGGTTCGGCTTATCATATCAAGTTTTGACAGTTATGCTATATTCTAACCCCCTTATTCATAAACGTTTGTTAACTTTAAAAGAATTGTTTGTCCCTTTTGCTCTTATGAACACATTGTTAAGACCGAAAGGGACAAACAATGATTAGCGGCTTGTTAAGTTAACAAACGTTTATGAATAAGGGTGTGAGATCCTAAATAGAATGGCATTGGTAGACCGTGGTTGCCCCTCTGGTATTCGTTTTGGTTCAAAGTTCCTAGCGGCCATAGCCTTCATCATCATCATCATCATGTCAGCCGAAAGACGTCCACTGCTGAACATAGGCTCCAAAGATTGCCACAATGACCGGTCCTGTGCCACCTGCATCCAGCGGACTCCTGCGACCTTCACCAGGTCATCAGTCCAGTTGTGGGGGGCCTACCCACGCTGTGCCTTCCGGTACGTGGCCGCCACTCGAGAACCTTCCCGCCCCAACGGCCATCGGTTCTACGCGCAATGTGCCCCGCCCACTGCCACTTCAGTTTAGCGATTCGGAGAGCTACTTCGGTTACTTTGGTTCTACATAGCCTCACCGTAAGAATACTATTTCCTCAAACAATACAAAAAGAACACACGCCTAATGCGTTTTGTTCCAAAGTTTGACATTCCGGACCCTATGTCAAAGGTTAGAACATAACCTCTTCAATACCGAAACGCAACAAGTCAAAACTTTAAAACCAACCTTAACTTTCACATTTTAGGGCTCAATATAAAAGAAACATTTGAGACTTATGACGTTTTAGTTGTAATGGAACGACTAAGCGATAAACAAAACACGAGCGTTGTCCAGGAAAATGTCCTTATATACAGGATGGGATAGGATATTGGGCTTTCCTATGTAATGTCCTAGGGTTTATGAGTCATATTCCTTTCAGGTTTATCTTTATGTTTTTATTAAAATAATATTTTTCTGTTATAATAATAAAATTCTTGCTACTTGTATGTAAAATTACGGTCTATTTAGCTCGGACCTGCAAAGGTATATAAAAGGTATAGGTATAGGTATATAAAAAAAATGCAATTATGTGATGCAATTAAAAATCGAAATATGTTATCTGAATTGTTTAGTATTAATATTCATTTGAGATCCTTAAAAACTGTCATAAGCCACAAAGATATCATAATTGCAAAAATAAATAAATAGTACACATTAACGCAACTGAATTCACTCAATAGAACCCTTTATTGAGTGAATTGACTTTATATTTAAAATGTGTTTCATTTGCAATGTTCGTCATTAAATACTAAGCCATGCTAAATCCATGTATCATCAACTCATCATCATTATCATCTCAGCCATAAGACGTCCACTGCTGAACATCAACCCATCAACTCTTACCATTAAATTAGCATTTTCCCGTCAATAATTATAGTATATTAAACGTAACATGACAATATCTATCGCAAGTCGCGAGGCGTGAACGCGGTCTCAGTGCTTGATAATGGAGACCTAGGCTCTCCGAATCTACCGGTGTGAAGTTAGCGGCCAAAGTTAGCAGCCGAAGATAACCCGGCCAAATTAAAGAGACGAGAATTTTTCAGTGAGAAAATGCTCAAAAAGTCTGCCCAAATGCAACGTTTCCTTAAAATAGTGAACAAAACATGCCAAATATCAAAATTTACTAATTGAAATAAAAAATTAGACCTGGCCGCTAACTTTTCCATTTAGCAGCCGACCGTATTATCTCCTACTAAAACGGCAAGCAAGGGAATTTAACAACATGATTCGAGTAGACAGAGACAGTAGCTTCAAAATGTAGTAGAGGCGAAAGTGATACCCGATCTATAACTTAGCGAAAAGGGTAGACCAAGGAAAGACTCTGAAAATTTTGAAGGTTCGTACGAATTTCAACCAATATTAATATGACGGACGGCAAGCAAGAGATTTTTAAGGACAGACTCGTTTAAACACATCCAAAAGCAGTCCAACGGTGCAGATTCCAAAGTGATACCCGATATTTTTGATGGAAAACTATCCAGTTGTATTTTAAATGTTTGGTATTTTTAAGCGTCGCGCTGAAGGTTGACTTTCTCTAAATGGAACGGCAAGCAAGGAGGTTTTGGAACATGCCACGTATAGATAGAGAGAGTAGCTTAAAGGTAGGTGAGAAGTTAAAGTGATACCCGATCGATAACTTAGTGAAAAGGGTAGACCAAGGCAAAATCTTCGCAATTTTGGAGTTACGTGCGAATTTTGCACTATTTGATTATGACGGACGGCAAGCAAGAGATTTTCAAAGGCAAATACGCTTAGACACGTCCAAAAGCATCATAAAAAGCTAAATTTCAAAGTGATACCCAATCTTTTTGATGGCAATAAATACGAATGAATATAAAAATGCGCTATGTTTATTCTTAAGTGTATCACTGATTGCTAATTATCTCTACATAGGACGGCAAGCAAGGAGATTTTGAAACATGCCACATGTAGACAGATAGACTAGGTTATTGTTATTTAAGAAATGAAGTTGATACCCGAACGTTGACTTAGAGAAAACGGGCAGAGAGTAGCGAAAATCGAGGTAGGAGTGAATTTAACACAAATTAAAAGTTAGCAGCCGACCGTATTATCTCCTACTAAAACGGCAAGCAAGGAAATTTCACAACATGATTCGAATAGACAGATATAGTAGCTTCAAAATGTAGTAGAAGCGAAAGTGATACCCGATCTATAACTTAGCGAAAAGGGTAGACCAAGGAAGGACTCTGAAAATTTTGAAGGTTCGTACGAATTTCAACCAATATTAATATGACGGACGGCAAGCAAGAGATTTTTAAGGACAGACTCATTTAAACACATCCATAAGCAGTCCAACGGTGCAGATTTCAAAGTGATACCCGATCTTTTTGATGGAAAACTTTCCAGTTGTATTTTAAATGTTTGGTATTTTTAAGCGTCGCGCTGAAGGTTGACTTTCTCTAAATAGAACGGCAAGCAAGGAGGTTTTGGAACATTCCACGTATAGATAGAGAGAGTAGCTTAAAGGCAGGTGAGAAGTTAAAGTGATACCCGATCGATAACTCAGTGAAAAGGGTAGGCCAAGGCAAAATCTTCGCGATTTTGGAGTTACGTGCGAATTTTGCACTATTTGATTATGACGGACGGCAAGCAAGAGATTTTCAAAGGCAAATACGCTTAGACACGTTCAAAAGCATCATAAAAAGCTAAATTTCGAAGTGATACCCAATCTTTTTGATGGCAAAAAATACGAATGAATATAAAAATGCCCTATGTTTATTCTTAAGTGTATCACTGATTGCTAATTATCTCTACATAGGACGGCAAGCAAGGAGATTTTGAAACGTGCCACATGTAGACAGATAGACTAGGTTATTGTTATTTAAGACATGAAGTTGATACCCGAACGTTGACTTAGAGAAAACGGGCAGAGAGTAGCGAAAATCGAGGTAGGAGTGAATTTAACACAAATTAAAAGTTAGCAGCCGACCGTATTATCTCCTACTAAAACGGCAAGCAAGGGAATTTCACAACATGATTCGAATAGACAGATATAGTAGCTTCAAAATGTAGTAGAAGCGAAAGTGATACCCGATCTATAACTTAGCGAAAAGGGTAGACCAAGTAAGGACTCTGAAAATTTTGAAGGTTCGTACGAATTTCAACCAATATTAATATGACGGACGGCAAGCAAGAGATTTTTAAGGACAGACTCGTTTAAACACATCCATAAGCAGTCCAACGGTGCAGATTTCAAAGTGATACCCGATATATTTGATGGAAAACTATCCAGTTGTATTTTAAATGTTTGGTATTTTTAAGCGTCGCGCTGAAGGTTGACTTTCTCTAAATGGAACGGCAAGCAAGGAGGTTTTGGAACATGCCACGTATAGATAGAGAGAGTAGCTTAAAGGTAGGTGAGAAGTTAAAGTGATACCCGATCGATAACTTAGTGAAAAGGGTAGACCAAGGCAAAATCTTCGCAATTTTGGAGTTACGTGCGAATTTTGCACTATTTGATTATGACGGACGGCAAGCAAGAGATTTTCAAAGGCAAATACGCTTAGACACGTCCAAAAGCATCATAAAAAGCTAAATTTCAAAGTGATACCCAATCTTTTTGATGGCAATAAATACGAATGAATATAAAAATGCGCTATGTTTATTCTTAAGTGTATCACTGATTGCTAATTATCTCTACATAGGACGGCAAGCAAGGAGATTTTGAAACGTGCCACATGTAGACAGATAGACTAGGTTATTGTTATTTAAGAAATGAAGTTGATACCCGAACGTTGCTAAGAGAAAACGGGCAGAGAGTAGCGAAAATCGAGGTAGGAGTGAATTTAACACAAATTAAAAGTTAGCAGCCGACCGTATTATCTCCTACTAAAACGGCAAGCAAGGGAATTTCACAACATGATTCGAATAGACAGATATAGTAGCTTCAAAATGTAGTAGAAGCGAAAGTGATACCCGATCTATAACTTAGCGAAAAGGGTAGACCAAGTAAGGACTCTGAAAATTTTGAAGGATCGTACGAATTTCAACCAATATTAATATGACGGACGGCAAGCAAGAGATTTTTAAGGACAGACTCGTTTAAACACACCCATAAGCAGTCCAACGGTGCAGATTTCAAAGTGATACCCGATCTTTTTGATGGAAAGCTATCCAGTTGTATTTTAAATGTTTAGTATTTTTAAGCGTCGCGCTGAAGGTTGACTTTCTCTAAAACGGCAAGCAAGGAGGTTTTGAAACATGCACCGTATACATAGAGAGAGTAGCTTAAAGGTAGATGAGAAGTAAAAGTGATAACCGATCGATAACTTAGTGAAAAGGGTAGACCAAGGCAAAATCTTCGCGATTTTGGAGTTACATGCGAATTTCGCACTATTTGATTATGACGGACGGCAAGCAAGAGATTTTCAAAGGCAAATACGCTTAGACACGTCCAAAAGCATCATAAAAAGCTAAATTTCAAAGTGATACCCAATCTTTTTGATGGCAAAAAATACGAATGAATATAAAAATGCGCTATGTTTATTCTTAAGTGTATCACTGATTGCTAATTATCTCTACATAGGACGGCAAGCAAGGAGATTTTGAAACGTGCCACATGTAGACAGATAGACTTGGTTATTGTTATTTAAGAAATGAAGTTGATACCCGAACGTTGACTTAGAGAAAACGGGCAGAGAGTAGCGAATATCGAGGTAGGAGTGAATTTAACACAAATTAAAAGTTAGCAGCCGACCGTATTATCTCCTACTAAAACGGCAAGCAAGGGAATTTCACAACATGATTCGAATAGACAGATATAGTAGCTTCAAAATGTAGTAGAAGCGAAAGTGATACCCGATCTATAACTAAGCGAAAAGGGTAGACCAAGGAAGGACTCTGAAAATTTTGAAGGTTCGTACGAATTTCAACCAATATTAATATGACGGACGGCAAGCAAGAGATTTTTAAGGACAGACTCGTTTTAACACATCCATAAGCAGTCCAACGGTGCAGATTTCAAAGTGATACCCGATCTTTTTGATGGAAAACTTTCCAGTTGTATTTTAAATGTTTGGTATTTTTAAGCGTCGCGCTGAAGGTTGACTTTCTCTAAATAGAACGGCAAGCAAGGAGGTTTTGGAACATTCCACGTATAGATAGAATAGCTTAAAGGTAGGTGAGAAGTTAAAGTGATACCCGATCGATAACTTAGTGAAAAGGGTAGACCAAGGCAAAATCTTCGCGATTTTGGAGTTACGTGCGAATTTTGCACTATTTGATTATGACGGACGGCAAGCAAGACATTTTCAAAGGCAAATACGCTTAGACACGTTCAAAAGCATCATAAAAAGCTAAATTTCAAAGTGATACCCAATCTTTTTGATGGCAAAAAATACGAATGAATATAAAAATGCCCTATGTTTATTCTTAAGTGTATCACTGATTGCTAATTATCTCTACATAGGACGCCAAGCAAGGAGATTTTGAAACGTGCCACATGTAGACAGATAGACTAGGTTATTGTTATTTAAGAAATGAAGTTGATACCCGAACGTTGACTTAGAGAAAACGGGCAGAGAGTAGCGAAAATCGAGGTAGGAGTGAATTTAACACAAATTAAAAGTTAGCAGCCGACCGTATTATCTCCTACTAAAACGGCAAGCAAGGGAATTTAAATTTTTCTACTCTCTGCCCGTTTTCTCTAAGTCAACGTTCGGGTATCAACTTCATTTCTTAAATTACAATAACCTAGTCTATCTGTCTACATGTGGCACGTTTCAAAATATCCTTGCTTGCCGTCCTATGTAGAGATAATTAGCAATCAGTGATACACTTAAGAATAAACATAGGGCATTTTTATATTCATTCGTATTTTTTGCCATCAAAAAGATTGAGTATCACTTTGAAATTTAGCTTTTTATGATGCTTTTGAACGTGTCTAAGCGTATTTGCCTTTAAAAATCTCTTGCTTGCCGTCCGTCATAATCAAATAGTGCAAAATTCGCACGTAACTCCAAAATCGCGAAGATTTTGCCTTGGTCTACCCTTTTCACTAAGTTATCGATCGGGTATCACTTTAACTTCTCACCTACCTTTAAGCTACTCTCCCTATGTATACGGTGCATGTTTCAAAAGCTCCTTGCTTGCCGTTCTATTTAGAGAAAGTCAACCTTCAGCGCGACGCTTAAAAATACCAAACATTTAAAATACAACTGGAAAGTTTTCCATCAAAAAGATCGGGTATCACTTTGAAATCTGCACCGTTGGACTGCTTTTGGATGCGTTTAAACGAGTCTGTCCTTAAAAATCTCTTGCTTGCCGTCCGTCATATTAATATTGGTTGAAATTCGTACGAACCTTCAAAATTTTCAGAGTCCTGCCGTGGTCTACCCTTTTCGCTTAGTTATAGATCGGGTATCACTTTCGCTTCTACTACATTTTGAAGCTACTGTCTCTGTCTACTCGAATCATGTTGTGAAATTCCCTTGCTTGCCGTTTTAGTAGGAGATAATACGGTCGGCTGCTAACTTTTAATTTGTGTTAAATTCACTCCTACCTCGATTTTCGCTACTGTCTGCCCGTTTTCTCTAAGTCAACGTTCGGGTATCAACTTCATTTCTTAAATAACAATAACCTAGTCTATCTGTCTACATGTGGCACGTTTCAAACTGTCCTTGCTTGCCGTCCTATGTAGAGATAATTAGCAATCAGTGATACCCTTAAGAATAAACATAGGGCATTTTTATATTCATTCGTATTTTTTGCCATCAAAAAGATTGGGTATCACTTTAAAATTTAGCTTTTTATGTAGCTTTTGAACGTGTCTAAGCGTATTTGCCTTTGAAAATCTCTTGCTTGCCGTCCGTCATAATCAAATAGTGCAAAATTCGCACGTAACTCCAAAATCGCGAAGATTTTGCCTTGGTCTACCCTTTTCACTAAGTTATCGATCGGGTATCACTTTAACTTCTCACCTATCTTTAAGCTACTCTCTCTATCTATACGTGGAATGTTCCAAAACCTCCTTGCTTGCCGTTCTATTTAGAGAAAGTCAACCTTCAGCGCGACGCTTAAAAATACCAAACATTTAAAATACAACTGGAAAGTTTTCCATCAAAAAGATCGGGTATCACTTTGAAATCTGCACCGTTGGACTGCTTATGGATGTGTTTAAACGAGTCTGTCCTTAAAAATCTCTTGCTTGCCGTCCGTCATATTAATATTGGTTGAAATTCGTACGAACCTTCAAAATTTTCAGAGTCCTTCCTTGGTCTACCCTTTTCGCTAAGTTATAGATCGGGTATCACTTTCGCTTCTACTACATTTTGAAGCTACTATATCTGTCTATTCGAATCATGTTGTGAAATTCCCTTGCTTGCCGTTTTAGTAGGAGATAATACGGTCGGCTGCTAACTTTTAATTTGTGTTAAATTCACTCCTACCTCGATTTTCGCTACTCTCTGCCCGTTTTCTCTAAGTCAACGTTCGGGTATCAACTTCATTTCTTAAATTACAATAACCTAGTCTATCTGTCTACATGTGGCACGTTTCAAAATGTCCTTGCTTGCCGTCCTATGTAGAGATAATTAGCAATCAGTGATACACTTAAGAATAAACATAGGGCATTTTTATATTCATTCGTATTTTTTGCCATCAAAAAGATTTGGTATCACTTTGAAATTTAGCTTTTTATGATGCTTTTGGACGTGTCTAAGCGTATTTGCCTTTGAAAATCTCTTGCTTGCCGTCCGTCATAATCAAATAGTGCAAAATTCGCACGTAACTCCAAAATTGCGAAGATTTTGCCTTGGTCTACCCTTTTCACTAAGTTATCGATCGGGTATCACTTTAACTTCTCACCTACCTTTAAGCTACTCTCTCTATCTATACGTGGCATGTTCCAAAACCTCCTTGCTTGCCGTTCTATTCAGAGAAAGTCAACCTTCAGCGCGACGCTTAAAAATACCAAACATTTAAAATACAACTGGATAGTTTTCCATCAAAAAGATCGGGTATCACTTTGAAATCTGCACCGTTGGACTGCTTATGGATGTGTTTAAACGAGTCTGTCCTTAAAAATCTCTTGCTTGCCGTCCGTCATATTAATATTGGTTGAAATTCGTACGAACCTTCAAAATTTTCAGAGTTCTTCCTTGGTCTACCCTTTTCGCTAAGTTATAGATCGGGTATCACATTCTCTTCTACTACATTTTGAAGCTACTATATCTGTCTATTCGAATCATGTTGTGAAATTCCCTTGCTTGCCGTTTTAGTAGGAGATAATACGGTCGGCTGCTAACTTTTAATTTGTGTTAAATTCACTCCTACCTCGATTTTCGCTACTCTCTGCCCGTTTTCTCTAAGTCAACGTTCGGGTATCAACTTCATTTCTTAAATTACAATAACCTAGTCTATCTGTCTACATGTGGCACGTTTCAAAATGTCCTTGCTTGCCGTCCTATGTAGAGATAATTAGCAATCAGTGATACACTTAAGAATAAACATAGGGCATTTTTATATTCATTCGTATTTTTTGCCATCAAAAAGATTTGGTATCACTTTGAAATTTAGCTTTTTATGATGCTTTTGGACGTGTCTAAGCGTATTTGCCTTTGAAAATCTCTTGCTTGCCGTCCGTCATAATCAAATAGTGCAAAATTCGCACGTAACTCCAAAATTGCGAAGATTTTGCCTTGGTCTACCCTTTTCACTAAGTTATCGATCGGGTATCACTTTAACTTCTCACCTACCTTTAAGCTACTCTCTCTATCTATACGTGGCATGTTCCAAAACCTCCTTGCTTGCCGTTCTATTCAGAGAAAGTCAACCTTCAGCGCGACGCTTAAAAATACCAAACATTTAAAATACAACTGGATAGTTTTCCATCAAAAAGATCGGGTATCACTTTGAAATCTGCACCGTTGGACTGCTTATGGATGTGTTTAAACGAGTCTGTCCTTAAAAATCTCTTGCTTGCCGTCCGTCATATTAATATTGGTTGAAATTCGTACGAACCTTCAAAATTTTCAGAGTTCTTCCTTGGTCTACCCTTTTCGCTAAGTTATAGATCGGGTATCACATTCTCTTCTACTACATTTTGAAGCTACTATATCTGTCTACTCGAATTATTGTGTGCAATTCCATTGCTTGCCGTTTTAGTAGGAGATAATACGGTCGGCTGCAAACTTTTAATTTGTGTTAAATTCACTCCTACCTCGATTTTCGCTACTCTCTGCCCGTTTTCTCTAAGTCAACGTTCGGGTATCAACTTCATTTCTTAAATAACAATAACCTAGTCTATCTGTCTACATGTGGCACGTTTCAAAATCTCCTTGCTTGCCGTCCTATGTAGAGATAATTAGCAATCTGTGATACACTTAAGAATAAACAAAGGGCATTTTTATATTCATTCGTATTTTTTGCCATCAAAAAGATTGGGTATCACTTTGAAATTTAGCTTTTTATGATGCTTTTGAACGTGTCTAAGCGTATTTGCCTTTGAAAATCTCTTGCTTGCCGTCCGTCATCATCAAATAGTGCGAAATTCGCATGTAACTCCAAAATCGCGACGATTTTGCCTTGGTCTACCCTTTTCACTAAGTTATCGATCGGGTATCACTTTAACTTCTCATCTACCTTTAAGCTACTCTTTCTATGTATACGGTGCATGTTTCAAAACCTCCTTGCTTGCCGTTCTATTTAGAGAAAGTCAACCTTCAGCGCGACGCTTAAAAATACTAAACATTTAAAATACAACTGGATAGCTTTCCATCAAAAAGATCGGGTATCACTTTGAAATCTGCACCGTTAGACTGCTTATGGATGTGTTTAAACGAGTCTGTCCTTAAAAATCTCTTGCTTGCCGTCCGTCATATTAATATTGGTTGAAATTCGTACGAACCTTCAAAATTTTCAGAGTCCTTACTTGGTCTACCCTTTTCGCTAAGTTATAGATCGGGTATCACTTTCGCTTCTACTACATTTTGAAGCTACTATATCTGTCTATTCGAATCATGTTGTGAAATTCCCTTGCTTGCCGTTTTAGTAGGAGATAATACGGTCGGCTGCTAACTTTTAATTTGTGTTAAATTCACTCCTACCTCGATTTTCGCTACTCTCTGCCCGTTTTCTCTAAGTCAACGTTCGGGTATTAACTTCATTTCTTAAATAACAATAACCTAGTCTATCTGTCTATATGTGGCACGTTTCAAAATCTCCTTGCTTGCCGTCCTATGTAGAGATAATTAGCAATCAGTGATACACTTAAGAATAAACATAGGGCATTTTTATATTCATTCGTATTTTTTTGCCATCAAAAAGATTGGGTATCACTTCGAAATTTAGCTTTTTATGATGCTTTTGAACGTGTCTAAGCGTATTTGCCTTTGAAAATCTCTTGCTTGCCGTCCGTCATAATCAAATTGTGCGAAATTCGCACGTAACTCTAAAATCGCGAAGATTTTGCCTTGGTCTACCCTTTTCACTAAGTTATCGATCGGGTATCACTTTAACTTCTCACCTACCTTTAAGCTACTCTCCCTATGTATACGGTGCATGTTTCAAAAGCTCCTTGCTTGCCGTTCTATTTAGAGAAAGTCAACCTTCAGCGCGACGCTTAAAAATACCAAACATTTAAAATACAACTGGATAGTTTTCCATCAAAAAGATCGGGTATCACTTTGAAATCTGCACCGTTGGACTGCTTATGGATGTGTTTAAACGAGTCTGTCCTTAAAAATCTCTTGCTTGCCGTCCGTCATATTAATATTGGTTGAAATTCGTACGAACCTTCAAAATTTTCAGAGTCCTTCCTTGGTCTACCCTTTTCGCTAAGTTATAGATCGGGTATCACTTTCGCTTGTACTACATTTTGAAGCTACTATATCTGTCTATTCGAATCATGTTGTGCAATTCCCTTGCTTGTCGTTTTAGTAGGAGATAATACGGTCGGCTGCTAACTTTTAATTTGTGTTAAATTCACTCCTACCTCGATTTTCGCTACTCTCTGCCCGTTTTCTCTAAGTCAACGTTCGGGTATTAACTTCATTTCTTAAATAACAATAACCTAGTCTATCTGTCTATATGTGGCACGTTTCAAAATCTCCTTGCTTGCCGTCCTATGTAGAGATAATTAGCAATCAGTGATACACTTAAGAATAAACAAAGGGCATTTTTATATTCATTCGTATTTTTTGCCATCAAAAAGATTGGGTATCACTTCGAAATTTAGCTTTTTATGATGCTTTTGAACGTGTCTAAGCGTATTTGCCTTTGAAAATCTCTTGCTTGTCGTCCGTCATAATCAAATTGTGCGAAATTCGCACGTAACTCTAAAATCGCGAAGATTTTGCCTTGGTCTACCCTTTTCACTAAGTTATCGATCGGGTATCACTTTAACTTCTCACCTACCTTTAAGCTACTCTCCCTATGTATACGGTGCATGTTTCAAAAGCTCCTTGCTTGCCGTTCTATTTAGAGAAAGTCAACCTTCAGCGCGACGCTTAAAAATACCAAACATTTAAAATACAACTGGATAGTTTTCCATCAAAAAGATCGGGTATCACTTTGAAATCTGCACCGTTGGACTGCTTATGGATGTGTTTAAACGAGTCTGTCCTTAAAAATCTCTTGCTTGCCGTCCGTCATATTAATATTGGTTGAAATTCGTACGAACCTTCAAAATTTTCAGAGTCCTTCCTTGGTCTACCCTTTTCGCTAAGTTATAGATCGGGTATCACTTTCGCTTGTACTACATTTTGAAGCTACTATATCTGTCTATTCGAATCATGTTGTGAAATTCCCTTGCTTGTCGTTTTAGTAGGAGATAATACGGTCGGCTGCTAACTTTTAATTTGTGTTAAATTCACTCCTACCTCGATTTTCGCTACTCTCTGCCCGTTTTCTCTAAGTCAACGTTCGGGTATTAACTTCATTTCTTAAATAACAATAACCTAGTCTATCTGTCTACATGTGGCACGTTTCAAAATCTCCTTGCTTGCCGTCCTATGTAGAGATAATTAGCAATCAGTGATACACTTAAGAATAAACATAGGGCATTTTTATATTCATTCGTATTTTTTGCCATCAAAAAGATTGGGTATCACTTTGAAATTTAGCTTTTTATGATGCTTCTGAACGTGTCTAAGCGTATTTGCCTTTGAAAATCTCTTGCTTGCCGTCCGTCATAATCAAATAGTGCAAAATTCGCACGTAACTCCAAAATCGCGAAGATTTTGCCTTGGTCTACCCTTTTCACTAAGTTATCGATCGGGTATCACTTTAACTTCTCACCTACCTTTAAGCTATTCTCTCTATCTATACGTGGAATGTTCCAAAACCTCCTTGCTTGCCGTTCTATTTAGAGAAAGTCAACCTTCAGCGCGACGCTTAAAAATACCAAACACTTAAAATACAACTGGAAAGTTTTCCATCAAAAAGATCGGGTATCACTTTGAAATCTGCACCGTTGGACTGCTTTTGGATGTGTTTAAACGAGTCTTACCTTAAAAATCTCTTGCTTGCCGTCCGTCATATTAATATTGGTTGAAATTCGTACGAACCTTCAAAATGTTCAGAGTCCTTCCTTGGTCTACCCTTTTCGCTAAGTTATAGATCGGGTATCACTTTCGCTTCTACTACATTTTGAAGCTACTATATCTGTCTACTCGAATCATGTTGTGAAATTCCCTTGCTTGCCGTTTTAGTAGGAGATAATACGGTCGGCTGCTAACTTTTAATTTGTGTTAAATTCACTCCTACCTCGATTTTCGCTACTCTCTGCCCGTTTTCTCTAAGTCAACGTTCGGGTATCAACTTCATTTCTTAAATTACAATAACCTAGTCTATCTGTCTACATGTGGCACGTTTCAAACTGTCCTTGCTTGCCGTCCTATGTAGAGATAATTAGCAATCAGTGATACCCTTAAGAATAAACATAGCGCATTTTTATATTCATTCGTATTTTTTGCCATCAAAAAGATTGGGTATCACTTTGAAATTTAGCTTTTTATGATGCTTTTGGACGTGTCTAAGCGTATTTGCCTTTGAAAATCTCTTGCTTGCCGTCCGTCATAATCAAATAGTGCAAAATTCGCACGTAACTCCCAAATTGCGAAGATTTTGCCTTGGTCTACCCTTTTCACTAAGTTATCGATCGGGTATCACTTTAACTTCTCACCTACCTTTAAGCTACTCTCTCTATCTATACGTGGCATGTTCCAAAACCTCCTTGCTTGCCGTTCTATTCAGAGAAAGTCAACCTTCAGCGCGACGCTTAAAAATACCAAACATTTAAAATACAACTGGATAGTTTTCCATCAAAAATATCGGGTATCACTTTGAAATCTGCACCGTTGGACTGCTTTTGAATGTGTTTAAACGAGTTTGTCCTTAAAAATCTCTTGCTTGCCGTCCGTCATATTAATATTGGTTGAAATTCGTACGAACCTTCAAAATTTTCAGAGTCCTTCCTTGGTCTACCCTTTTCGCTAAGTTATAGATCGGGTATCACTTTCGCTTGTACTACATTTTGAAGCTACTATATCTGTCTATTCGAATCATGTTGTGAAATTCCCTTGCTTGCCGTTTTAGTAGGAGATAATACGGTCGGCTGCTAACTTTTAATTTGTGTTAAATTCACTCCTACCTCGATTTTCGCTACTCTCTGCCTGTTTTCTCTAAGTCAACGTTCGGGTATCAACTTCATTTCTTAAATAACAATAACCTAGTCTATCTGTCTACATGTGGCACGTTTCAAACTGTCCTTGCTTGCCGTCCTATGTAGAGATAATTAGCAATCAGTGATACACTTAAGAATAAACATAGGGCATTTTTATATTCATTCGTATTTTTTGCCATCAAAAAGATTGGGTATCACTTTGAAATTTAGCTTTTTATGATGCTTTTGGACGTGTCTAAGCGTATTTGCCTTTGAATATCTCTTGCTTGCCGTCCGTCATAATCAAATAGTGCAAAATTCGCACGTAACTCCAAAATTGCGAAGATTTTGCCTTGGTCTACCCTTTTCACTAAGTTATCGATCGGGTATCACTTTAACTTCTCACCTACCTTTAAGCTACTCTCTCTATCTATACGTGGCATGTTCCAAAACCTCCTTGCTTGCCGTTCCATTTAGAGAAAGTCAACCTTCAGCGCGACGCTTAAAAATACCAAACATTTAAAATACAACTGGATAGTTTTCCATCAAAAATATCGGGTATCACTTTGAAATCTGCACCGTTGGACTGCTTATGGATGTGTTTAAACGAGTCTGTCCTTAAAAATCTCTTGCTTGCCGTCCGTCATATTAATATTGGTTGAAATTCGTACGAACCTTTAAAATTTTCAGAGTCCTTCCTTGGTCTACCCTTTTCGCTAAGTTATAGATCGGGTATCACTTTCGCTTCTACTACATTTTGAAGCTACTGTCTCTGTCTACTCGAATCATGTTGTAAAATTCCCTTGCTTGCCGTTTTAGTAGGAGATAATACGGTCGGCTGCTAAATGGAAAAGTTAGCGGCCAGGTCTAATTTTTTATTTCAATTAGTAAATTTTGATATTTGGCATGTTTTGTTCACTATTTTAAGGAAACGTTGCATTTGGGCAGATTTTTTGAGCATTTTCTCACTGAAAAATTCTCGACTCCTTAATTTGGCCGGGTTATCTTCGGCTGCTAACTTTGGCCGCTAACTTCACACCGGTTCCGAATCTTATGATTATAAATAATAATATAACTAAACATATACTCGTAACCTACCTATGATTTATACCAGTCCCTTATCGCATTGTACTGAGAATGCTGGCCGCGTTTCCTCGCTGTATCGCAATGCTTATACGCTACGAAGTCCCCAGCTCTTTGTCGCGTGGTACGTCAAGCCGTTCATTATTTAAACCAAATGTCACTCCCAAAAAGGTAGCCCAAGGTTGTATAATATATATACATATTATATTATACATATATCCCAAATATATATATATATATATGTACAGGGTGTTTTTTATATCATTAGCCATATTGCAATATGTGTTGGGTAAAGGCGTAAAAAAATATTTGGTAAAATAAAAATAATCCATTTTTCATTATCCTTTTTGTTATAGATTTTTTTTTTAATCTCATTATCTACCGAATGTTTGGTCACTATGATCACTTGTTTACTTTGCGTACTGCCCCACCAATCCCACCATCTCATAACTGCCAAATCAGATTGGAAAGGGTGTTTGAGTTTGCAACTTTAATTAACCCGCATAAGGTAACTAATTCAATGCGTTATAACGTACGTAACAAGTTTCCTACGCGTGGTGGGGAATGGAGGTGGAGCTTAACTTGCAGGTAAATCCCACGAGATAGCATTATCAGTCTATCGCATACAGTACAGTCGAAGACAAAATAAGGGGTAGACAAAAACGTTCAAAAATATGTCCCAGTGCACTCTAATTCTGTGTAATAAGAACGTCGTAACATATTTATGAACGGATTCTTTCGATACTTATTTTTGCACTTGACTGTACTAATAATGAGGGTATTTTGAGTTGCGCGCCGGTCTGAGGGTAGTTTGACTCGAGCGCGTTCACGCAAGCGCACTCCTTCTTTGTTTACAGAGTGCTGTACAAATGGCACATGGCATCTTGCGATCAGCCGAGCCAGCATAATTTGACCTCAAGAACGGAGTAACTTAAATGTTCCGTCATACAAACGCGTACTGGTTTACCTCCGATATCGATTCTAATGCACTCTCTAAGCAAATTGAATTGTTGACGACGAGCAGGTACAGGTAGGTATGCGCTTGGGCAGTTTTAATCAAATAACAATCGTGTGTGCATGTAGTTAGGACATTTTATTCATTGTTTAGTGCCGATGGTGGGGTGAGTGACGTCGGCTGATCGGTGCTTGTGATGAATTCCTGATTGGCTAAGACTTGTCTACTCAAACCTGCTACCCTTTTGTCTGCCATTGAATCGCACGGATTGAAACAAACTTGCCTAGTGACCACAAATTATGTTTTTGCCGGATAAAAAACGGGAAAAAAACAAAAAAAAAGTGTCACTTTTTTTTCAAAAATTTTGTGTACTGGTGATCGCGAATGACATATCCAAATTTGGCTAACGACATAACAAACACCCTGTATATATATTGGGACATCTTACACACATCGACCTAGTCCCACGGTAAGCTCAATTAAGGCTTGTGATGTGGGTACTAGGCGACGATATATATGTCATAGGATGATTTTATACTTCGAATCTTCGCGAAAATCCTAGGGGTTTTGCAATCTAACCTAACCTAACCTATTATCCGCGTTTTCGCAAAACCCCTAGGATTTTCGCTAGGATTTTCGCGAAGATTCGAAGTATCAAATCATCCTACGACATTATATAATAAATAGATACATATACTTCAATACAAAGACATCCATGACTAAGGAACAAATATTTGTGATAAATAAATACACAAATAATGCTATCGTAGGGATTAGAACCCGGAACCTCCAGCTTCGTAGGCAGGGTCACTACCAACTAGGCTACGGAGGTAAAAAAAGATCTCCATACGAATAAACTCCATGTTTACGAACCCAAAATAATTTTCTTTCACCCTTGCCAACCCCCATCACTTTGACATGCATATCTGTCACACAGGTATTTCCACCCTGTATAGCCGCAAATTTGCCTTTTGCATGGAGAATGTGAGTATGAATAAAATAAGAATAACCCCGTCCTTTGTGTGACGCTGGATCCTGTAATATACGTCGCTCATTTACTTAGAAAATGTTTGCGTTGAAAATATATACAGATATATAGGTACAGTGTGTTACTCAGTTACCTGTACCCATGGCAATAACAGACAGAAAAAGTTGATTCATCCTAAATTATTTATTTTTTACTTGCTATATATTACTATTAGTACTTTCATTATTTTACACATAATATGACAAGAAACATCTAAATGATGAAACTTAAAAGAGTCTTCATACACGTAAATCCATTTTATTAATGAAAGTTTTTAGCGAAGAAAATATGTTGAATATTAAATAATTACGCCCTTCAAATGGAACGCTACATTGTAATAAAATGTCTTAATGAGACTAATCCATCTTTCCACTGAAGCTTAGAACAAATAAGAATATAATTTAAGTTCTAAAATATTTTAATTCAACATTTGTACCTACTTTCATAATTATCCAACATCTGTTTAAAATCTCGACATTTTGTGTTTTTGTACGCCATATCTAATTTTATATTCCACTCTTATCAAAAATAATGCGATTTTTTTGGTATCGCAATCTATCTAATTATATTCTGTTTTATCAGAATTATACAAAAATATAACCGTGGGTGTCGTAAAGCGGTGGCAACTGACAGGTTACTGCCGGTCTCCTGGCCCCAATTTCACAACATTGACAAGTCCGACAATTGTAAATCTACGGTATCTCCAATAGGGAGCGTCTACAGGCTACAGTTACCGCTTACCATCGGAAGGGCCGTGCGTTTTTAATTACAATTGTCACAAAAATCACGACAATTGTTTCGGAAAATAAAAAGTAGTTTATTAACGATATAATAACGTTATTAGTAATAATTTTATGTTGGTGGCAAACAAGCACATGGACCGTCCGACAGTAAGCGGTAGCCGTAGCCTACGGAGGCCTGTGACGTCAGTAACAGTGATATTTTACAATTGTCACAATTGTAATTATGGTGAAATAGGCCACTGTTCGTTGCCGCCGCGATTCGGGCTCCACTTTTCACTTACGATCAGGTGGAGTGGAGCCACTTTGTTGTGCCAATATAAAAAAAGACTCGATTTAGAGATACGACACACGATCCCTATCAGTCGTGTTTTAAAACATCGCCACTCGTTTCGAATTTCATGTTTTTCGCACTTTTTGCACGTGTCTCGTACGACGTTTTTTAGTACAGATGGCCCTCCGAAGTTTTGGACTTGACGTAAAATGACCCACTTCTCGCCTTAAAAGTACACCATCTGTAGGTACTAAAAAGAGTATGTATTTGCCGATTTCTTATATTTAAATTGATAACTTGACGTAAAATGACCCACTTCTCGCCTAAAAAGTATACCATCTGTACTAAAAAGAGTACGAGTATGTACTCGTATTTGCCGATTTCTTATATTTGAATTGACAATTTTTTGCTGATACTGTTTATTGTAGGTACAGTCATCATCAAGTATATCATAGCACCCGGAGCGTTCAAAAATATCTGAACACGCCTTTATTGACATTACGATAGAGAAGTTTTCAGATATTTTAAGCGCTCCGGACGCTACGATATGTCTGATGGCGACTGTACTTAATGTAAGGTCAATGGGGTAAGACCAAAGAGTAAAGTAATATATATGATAAAGAGAGCCCTCTTGTGGAATTTTCTTGCATGCATGGTTGAAGCACCATCTTTAAATTCGTTCCGGAATTAATCATGTATACACCCATTAATATGTATACACAGTCATAGCCTGCTAATGATTAGTTCCGAGTAACGAGTTATTTTGTTCTGGTTTGTAAGTTTCTCTACATTTTTAAAATATAACACACTTGAAAACCAAAACAAAATAATTCGTTACCCAAAAAAAAAAATTATATATATACCTATAAGAAGAATAAAATAAAACACAAATTTTATAGTTTTCATTATTTTATATTTTTGTAAAATATAAGCGTCAATATCGCGAACAAAGCGTCTATTTCGCACAATCAATACAAAAATAACAGCACAACACAAAATTGTGCTTTTAGCACAACACAAAATTAAAAGCGTCAATATCGCGAACAAATAAGCGTCTATTTCGCACAATTGATAAATTATAATGTTTAACACAACAGAAAACAGCGGAGCAGTTAAATACAGAAACTTTTACGGAGGAATAAGTTCAACTCAACGTAAAAAGCGAAGAAAAGCAAAGAAAACATGCTACTTGTTTACATGTGCAATGCCAAAACTCTTTCAAACTTCATCTTGACTTCAACGACAAATTAGTGGTCGTTTTTTTGTTAGATTTTATGGCATCATTAGTGGTCGTTCAATATTTCACACATAATAAAGTTTTGGTAACCTATTAATTAATAAATACTACTTTAAGTTATTAAAAATATTTATTAATTTTATACCTACCTCTAAATAGTAAATTTTAATAAAATACTAAATATTTTAATAAATTTGAACAAACAGTGACATCTATTGGTAACAATTAGGGCTACACGTAGTAGTAACAGGCACGCACACACGTACGCTAAACAAAGGGTGCATGTGTGCGTGCCTATTTTCGGATCTGAAAAGCAGATGGAACCGCTATCTAAGGGAATTGACCCGTACAAAGAAAGTGTCTAGCCCCTGGGTAAGACCGTCTACCAGGAAAGTTAGCCTACCAACTGAAGTTTGTACATTAAACGTCAAACTCTCGACGCATGCTATTCTCTTCCCAACTAGCAAAGAAGTCATATAAATCAAGAGTTATACGACCTTTAGCCATATAAGAGTTTTATAGTCGTTTTTAGTTAACCTGTTAGTCAAATAAACGTTATAAATCTGATAGTTTAGTCGTCCTAACAAATAGTCTAATTACTATGGTAAATAAACGTTTTTGCGACTTAATTATACAACAATCATGTAGAGGTTTTAAAGAAATCGTTTACTTAATGATGTTCAAAGTCGTATAAACGTTTTCGTCTTATAAAGGGTTTTGAAAAAACAGAACCGTCGTAATAAGGTCATTTTTACAACGTCTACATAATTTTATTGTTGTATAAGTGATATCTTAAAACCTTATCTCGACAGTTATATAGCGGTATTGTGGGTAACTTCAATATGACAAAAAGATATCAGCGGGACTGTTATCTACCTTTTATTCGATAGTTGGTTATATTAACGTCAAACAAAAACTTTGAAAAACCTTTAGTTGTTGCCGAACCCGTTATATTCCTTTTATTGAACTATATGTTTTTAAATTGATTTTAAGTTACGGTTATAAAACATCATGCAATTTAATGTCGATTTGAAATTAATATTATAAAACATCAGTCGCCATTTCGTGAGCATCACAGTACTATTTCAAAGAAAAAAACCATGGACGTTACATTGTGGAAACGGCACAAACGAAGTGGCGGACTAGTAATGGCGGCTTAGTAATGGCGGACAATTTGTAGTCGTTATAAAAACCTTTACTTAAGATAAAGTTATATTGTAGTCGTATAAGTATAAATCCATGACTTGTTCCAAAATGGCTAACCTTAACTATAATAAAATATGAAGAAATATTGTTATAAATTATAATTATTTCGAATATATTAAGAGCGCGACAGCAAAAATCTGTATATCATCATAAACTTTAACAGTAAAGTGACCTTCCCATACGAATTCAGCTCACGCCAAATGTGCAAACGCTCAATATATAGAACAATAATTTCCATTACAAAACTTATAAAATTACCTTGTATTATTTTTCCGTACACTTTTTGTCACACACACCAAGTTTTGCGCGTATCTAAAATAAATGTCAGGAGCAGTTTTATAAATAAAACTTAAAAATGTTTAGATGACTTAAAAGTCCGATAAGCATTGAGTAAGGATTACACTAAACCTTCTATAAAACAAAATGGTCAGTTATAAAACATTTATTTGATATTTAGGTCGCGTAAAGGTTTTTGTTGTACTCTTTATACAACGTTTTGGTCATTCCTTAATCGTTACAATACCTTTAATAAACGATTTAAGTCGCCATGCAAACCTTTATTTAACCTTTATCTCACCAATAAGTCTTATAATTTGCGCCACTTTCGCCTTTTATAACCGTTTACCTTACGTTTATATGACCAACCAAATAGGACTACAAGTTATATGCAAAACGTTGTCTCAACTTCTATATGACTATATTTTGCTAGTTGGGATTCACACATTCGACGCTGCGTTCGTCAACGAGCTCGACTTCGAGACAGCCTTGTCTAAAATCCTAGTTGTTTTATTTGACATTAGGAATCGAGGCTGTGAGCGAGGTTGTGGGCGTACATTAAACGTCAAACTCTCGACGCAGTGTAGTTCCAGCTCACGCCGCATTCATTGCCGAGCACTAGTGTCGTTTAAAGTACATTAGTGAATACCATTTAAAAGCCTAAAGGCTCGACGCTGCCGCAGCGCTAACACAGCGCTGAAAGCAAGGCGGTTTCCTTGGTGAATGACACTGCTGATTTCCAACCCTAACTCAACAACATAGGACGCATATGACGGACTTTCCTTACAAATAAAATATGCGACTTACACACACTGACCTTATTCTAAATTGTGTACCTACGTGTTTTGAACAACCCAAGCTTTTAAATGTTAATGTTGCTTCGCAGTGATTGATTTCAGTAATTTTATTCGTAAGTACGCGGAAATCGGTAGTTGTTTGTTAACATGTACCTAATCGAATCACATGCATACAATAGATAAGTAAACGCGTAGTCATTCTTCTCTTAAAAAAACTATTTAAGCACGTATTAGACTAGTTAGGTGTAAATCACATACAATATAATAATATGACAGTTAAATAACTCCGATAAAAATAAAAATAAACTATTTATCAGTTAACATGACTGACAGAGATGTTATATTTATATGTACAGTGTGTTTCCATGACCCAGGCTTTTACGAAAATGGATAATAATACGCCTTACTAGCAATCATTTTCAAGTATTAACATTTGAAAAATAATTAAATTGACGGTAGAATTAATTTTATTTCCTCCGAATGATCAATGTAACGCGTGTACTGCTTAGTTGTTAAACGTTGTGAGTGGCTGCGATCTGTCATTGTCAAGTGCAAATTTGCATTTTGAATCGGATAATGTTCACGGTTTGGCTAGAAATCTGCATCGCATTCCTCGGTTTCGATAAAAGCCAGTATCATAGACACACACTGTAGACACCTTAACTAATTTTAAAACCTAAGTATTTCTCCAAGATCCCATGATCTGACCCCAACTTGGTACCAACGGGAATGGTTCCTATAACCCCGAGATGGCTCGGGGTTATACCACACCCATTTGATTATCTAAAAAAAAAAATTGCACATAAACTACATTTAATTATTCTTTATTAAATTAGGCATAGTACTGCGCTCTTTTCAATCGTCATACATATTAGCAAGTACAAACTAAATACAAACTCCAAAAAACTACTACCGTACCTACGATTATACTATTTTATTTTCTCTACTACGATATGCATTTCATTAAAATCATGTCAGGGGCGTGTTGGATTGCCCGAGGATTGACATAATGGTTCCATTTCAATGCGACAAAGGAAAGTAATGAATTAGGTGTCCGTGGTATTCAAACGTCAATTTAGCCTTATCGACTTATAATCACGTTCGAAATAAAATAAGGACTTGGTACTGCAGTGTATTATAGCCATCTATTGGGTCATTGAAACTGCCACCTATGAAATTGCCATTTTTGGTTATAGACTTTAGATGATCCGTAATTTAATTATCCTATTAGAATACTTTACAGTTTTCTAGAATAGCTAGAGAGAGCTGGTGCTGCCATCTATTGAACGTATTGCGAAAACACAAATCAAATTATTTATTAACTAAATATTTTGATTTGTAGGTACTTTTTATTTTTCCCCAGTAGTCACACTACTTAATACTGTATAAATTATACATATTAGATATCATATACCAAAGAAAAACGACCAAGATCACCTAATGTCCGAGGCGGGGATCGAACCCACGTACTCAGCTTTCGCGGCTGATGCCTGTACCCCTCGGCCACTCGGTCTTAGCAACCACCGGTCAAAATCATTGTATATACATGCCTTTTAAGGCATACTTTTATGCCTTGTTTACTCAATTGTAAAATATAATATTCTTCATAAAACTTTTTTATAAGTTCTCGTGGAAACATTCTCAATGATAAATTACTCTTTAATTCTCATGAAAATTCTCGGGAACTCCCGAGTATGTTCCCGCAATTTTGAGAATGTGTTGCAATTTGTACATTGCTAGTCGCAGTTAACAAGGTTAGGTATTACAGTCGCCATCAGATATATGGTAGCGGTCGAGGTCCCCAAATAAATCGGAGCAACGTAAAATTTCAATAAATTCGTTACGTGAGAAAAGGGCAATGATTTGGGAGCGTGTAATTGGTCATAAATTTAGGGGCAGTCACTTTTCAATAAATTCGTAACGTACAAGTAGGTAAAGATATCGGAACGAACATGACTCAAAGATATCGAAGCAGCCAGGATGATCATAAAGATCGGAACATTTATAGGAAATACACCTTAACTCTGCGTCACATAGTTTATTTTAATTTGTTACTATGTTGTCACTACTAGGTACTACTTTAAGTTGTCAATGTCAAAGATGATTTTGACGGCTCTTTTGTGGGTGAGTAAATGAGTTTCCTAGATAAAAGAGAAGTTTTCAAGCATCATTATCGAAAAATGCATAGATTCAATTTCGATTTTTTATCGATGTAATCATATTAATATGGGATAAGTAAATAAAATCGTAAAGCTAGGAAATGATTTATTTGAACGAAACTAAAAAAGTATAAAGGGTGAACAGAATACCTAAAAGTCATTTGCGGATCCTATTTTACCACGGTGACAAGGCCGAGAATTGTAAATGGACTGTTTCTCCCATTGCAAGCGTCCACGGGTTACGGTTACCACTTATCATCAGACGGGCCGTGTGGTCGTTTGTGTTTCAAATATATTGCAAGAATTTTTAGTAATCAACAATAAATACCGTCTTTTGAGCGAAGCAAAATTACATATTGTCAAAAAAATACGACAATCGTAGCGGAATTCCAACATAGGTCGAACCTCATATATTATCAAGAATTTACGAAAATCGTTCTAAACCTTGTGACAATTGTAACGACTTTCCGAGGGTAAAATAGTAAATTACGATACAAGTGCGAAAAAAATTAAGTGGAGTGGAACGAGTGGAGATAAATTAAAGCACGACCGAAAGGAGTGCCTTAAATCTACACGAGTTACGAATTTCCTTTTCGCACGTGTATTACTAGTGATAATTGTATGTTGGTGGCAAACAAGTACACGGACCGTCCGATAGTAAGCGGTAGACGTAGCCTGCGGAGGCTTGACATCAGTAACAGTGATATTAGACATAATTATATGATATTATATATATATATGTTTATGCTATTGTTGCTTTACTAAAATACAGGGTGGCTCATTAAAATCAGTCAGTATGGGAATGTCTGAAACTATCGGATATACGAAAATAATTATGTTCTTAGGAGCCATGTCATCGATTTTAATAAACAGAAAAACTGCATTAATATATTTGAAAAAAAAAAAATTACCCAGAAGGGAAATCGAATCCGGTTGTTTTGAAAAAATAAACTTATGTACTATTTCTATTCGGATATCCATTGTGCAGGTCTTAAGCAGTAAATAGTAGTATTTGTTTTTAGGAACCATATCCCCTAAGAAGCATGATGTCTAAAATTAATAAAATACATTGTTTTCACATATTCAACACGTTTTTTTCTAATGTATAAATGCAGTTTTTTATCAAAATCGATGATAGATAGTTAACTATGGTCCCTAAAAACAAATACTACTTAGTATGTCTAATAGTTTCAGAAATTCAATTTCGAAAAAATAAGTTTTAAGACAAGATATTATTAAATGACGTACTGACATTTCTATTACTCCCTAAGGAATTTCACTTTTCTATTACTCCCGCTATGCATGCAAGGTGACATTAACCGGCCCCCAAGATCGCCTGATTTGGGAGCTCCTGATTTTTTTCTGTGGGGTTATTTAAAAGGATTTGTCTTTTCTAATTGGCCAACGAACCTTTAGCAATTAAAACAAAATACTCGAACAACGATCACTGAAATAACGCCGGAAATGTGTAAAAAGTGATGAAAAATGCGATGAAAAGGGTTGGCATCAGGATGCTACTGGAGGTGGATATTTGTCTGATTTTCCATGTGCCATTGCCGACCCAAAATAATTTTATTTAACCAGTGATTAGAATAAAATTTCAAAAATAAAGTGTATATATCTTATTTGGCCACCCTGTATGACTATGAATATATTCTAGATTGACTTATACACTGTTGTGTCAACAGTACTTTCAAATCCCATTGTAATCGCTGTTTAATAATACCTACTTCAATATAATTATTATAAAGTTCGAGAAATATAAATTGAATGTTTATTTTTACTATAATGTACGTAGAAAGTTACCAATTTATATTTCACGAACTATACTCGAACTATTTATTGCGCCCCCGCCGAGAACCCGACATCTTTTCTCGAAATTTAGGTTTGCTCCTTGTTCTACTTTTGCCAATTTTGGCAATACGTCAAAACAGCGGTTAACTAGATAACTCATTTTAATTATTTAGGCATAACATAATATCTGTCCAATTTGCGAAAGAGACACAAATATATTTGTCACGATGACAAATGTCTACTCTTTTCGAAGAACGTCACAACAAACCACTCTGTTCTAAATTCAAATTATTGACAACCTATTCAAGACTTGTGGCTGACCATAAAGAATTTAAAGCGATGTGTATATGACACTAAGGTATATTTTCCATAAATGTTGAGATATTTACGACCACCCTCACTGCTCAGATATTTCTGATTATATCTGTGTTCCGATATTGTTGCCTAATTATACGTTACGAATTAATTGAAAAGTGGTTGCTCCTAAATTTGTGACAAATTACATGGCTCTAATTATTGCCCTTTTCTCACGTAACGAATTTATTGAAATTTTACGTTGCTCCGATTTATTTGGGGACCTCGACCGCTACTATATATCTGATGGCGACTGTACAAGTATCGACGACATCTTAGAAATTCAAATTTACGTTCTACATACTTCCAAACTTGCCGTAAGTGCTAATACGGCGAAGTTACGGCTAGATACGACAAAGTTTCAAAGTTTAGGAGTATTGAAATTCATATAATTATTTCTTAGCAGCTTCGATTATTAAACTAAGGGACTTATACAGCGTGTGTATTTTATCATCATCATCATCAGCCTATGATAGTCCACTGCTGGACGGAGGCCTCTCCTGTGATGTATACAGGGTGTAATCGATAAGTGTGGCCAGGCCATAACTTCGTAAATATAACAGATGGGCATTTTCACTTCTAGGGACACCCAATTAGCTTAACTCTCACAAAAAAGTTAACTTCGATGTCAGCTTTGTAACGACAATTAAGCATTACATTTTAACAAAAATATTTTTTTGTCATTTAATCCAGAAAGAATACGCGTTTATGCAATATAAAAACATAAATAAAGTGGATTTATGTAAATATTTAATGCTTAATTGTCGTTACAAAAGCATGCCAGCTTTTGTAACGACAATTAAGCATGAAGTTTAAGAATTAACCCCTCGTATGCGGCCTGTCAAATTACGTTACTGTAAAAATGACCTTGACACTTAAAACAATAGATTTAAATTCCCACGCACGGATCCGTGTCTAAGCATACGAGGGGTTAAGCGAAAGAAAGACAATTAAGAATTAAGCGAAGTTAACTTTTTTGTGAGAGTTAAGCTAATTGGGTGTCCCTAGAAGTGAAAATGCCCAGATATCAGAAAACTTCCAACTGATATCAAAAGTGCGTTACCCAACGAGTAGAATTGCATTAATAACTTTTTCTAAATAGACGGAGTAACATTAAAAATACTAAGTTAAAATGCTCCCATACATTTAGTATGACGACTAGCCTTAAAAAATGTCAGGTGTCATAACAGATAAAACTGTTAGAGATTCGTTATTTGTACGAATACATTGCAATAAAATAATAATACTACCGTTTATGAAATAATTAATATAAAATTTATTCTTATATAAAAAAATATTCCTATTAAACTACTCTTTGAATGAACGGTTACGTACTAAATGTATGGAAGAGTTTGAAGTTAATATTTGAGATATTTCTGATTTTATTTCAAAAAAGTTATTAGTGTAATTTTACTCGTTGGGTAACGCACTTTCGATATCAGTTAAAAGTTTTCTGGTATCTGCTATATTTACGGAATTATGGCCTGGCAACACTTAACGATTACACCCTGTATACATACCTAGTGAAGAAGTAACTAGAATAAACAAATGAAATATTGTCATGGGAAAATCTTACACTTATCATCTTAATGGCCCATATTTTTTTAAGTCCCACTTTTTTTGTATTTGGAAATTTTAATATGATTTGCACTAAAAATCGCGAGCTTTATCGATCCTGATAGAAGAATGTGCATCAAGGGAGGTAAGTACGGAATCAATAGCGAGAGTGTTAGAAGCCCGACGCCGTAGGCGGAGGGCTTTTATGACTCGAGTTAATATTCCGCTTACCAACCGTGATGCAGACTATGTTTTTCGTCACACTTGCCCACAAAAAAAAAAGTTTTAAGACACAATATTATAAAATGACGTATTAACATTTCTATTACTCCCTAGGGAATTTCACTTTTCAATTACTCCCGCCATGCGGTCAAGCAATTGCGCGCTTAGACAGCAAGTGTGATGAAAAAATGTTCTCCCAAAGTTTTTTCCATTCTGTTACCATTTTTTCACACATTTTGTATGTAGGTACCGGAATGCTAACAAGCCCATATGGATAAATAATAGGAGTGGCCTATGTCCAGCAATGGACTGAGATAGATTGATGATGTAATGTGTGAATCCATATCAGCCCCCCCCACCAACCCCCACACACCCACCCACACACACACACACACACACACACACACACACACACACACACACACACACACACATATATGCTCTGTTTTATTCGGCATAAATATTGTATAATGAGAATAAAGCGAAATATAATACAAATTATCTTAACACGCATTTGAATGAAAGTTCACGAATAATTTGATTCAAAAAGTAATCAATCTTTCTCAGCGAACTTCTACTTAAAAGTTTTGATATTTTAGCAATAATGAGGGATATCATTCTTTAAGAGTTTTCATAATGGTATCATTAAGTACCGCGAAAAAACTTTTGAAACCTAAATTACCTACAACCTAAGTCAAAGTCAAAGTCAAAGTAAAATAATTCTTTATTCAAATTGGAATAGCAACAAACTCTTTTGAATCGTCTAGGTATTGAAACTACTTCCGGTTCGAACCCTACACCACTGACCCAAGAAGAACCGGTAAGAAACTTGGCGGGAATTATTTTTTCAAACAATCATGGTAGATCTTACCACTACCTACTAAATTGTATCATTTATTTTCAATACAATACAGGTGGTCGGAACGGACTCATTAATGGCTCCGTGTAACTTACACCGCTGGTGTTACTTACAGCCGTCAACTGCATGCCAGCACTTGGCCAGCGATTAACGTGAAACGGAGCCATTAATGAGTCCGTTCCGCTCGCAGTGCAAGGCAGGCGTTAAGGCGGTCACATACATACAGAATTTCGCCTCGGAATCTCGATTCGAAATATCGATTCGTAATACCGAACGCACTAAATCCATACAAATCTATGAAAGTGCCACATACAAACAGTCGCGTTCCGTTCGAAATTTAATCTGATTCGGGATTCCGTATGAAAACCTATGCATTCGGAATCCCGCACGAAAAAAAAACTGTTCCGAACGCAACTTTTGCATACATTTTGAACGAGTCGCATCACACATTCGGAAATCCCGAACGGAACGCCAGTCAGTGTGCGTCGCACGACCGAAGCGTACAGTATGCTTAGCACAGGATTGGCGCGACAGTATCTCGCCGCGAGATAGTCTATCCGTCCCTCTTTTGTTAATATAGCTAGTAAAGGACGGGAGATCTATCTCGCGGCGACATACTGTCGCACCAATCATGTGCTAAGCCTACAGGTGTTTATCTGCTCCCACACATGTGATTTTTCCTATTATTTTATTGTCGTGATTTTTCCTCTTATTTTATTTAATAACTCTTCGAAATAGTTTATAGTCATACGATAGTATTTGAAAAAAATATCAGGATTATCACGCAATGTGGCCCTTTTTACATAATATTGACTTGTTCGCAATCTTTGGGTGTTAAGAGGATGTACCCAGTAATGGCGACGTATTTTCTTTTTCCTTGCCAGGTATAGCAACATTGTTATCGCAATAAGAAAATCGTCGTCCATAATGCCAAACGTCTGAACTCAAGTTCTAGCGTCGTTCAACTGAGCCTCTTTATTCCGAACGGAAATAAACGTATATGTGTGATGTATTTACGGAATTCCGAAACAGTATTTCGAATCGAAACTCCGAAACGGAACTCCGCATGTATGTGACCGCCCTTATGATGGTAAAGCGTTTACCGTTCATCGTGCTACCCGTCACCCTCGCACTTGCAAACTTGTTAGAACGAGACGACAACGCCGATAAACGGGGGTCACCATGACGTACTAATGCGATTCAGTTTAGGTCGAGAGAAAGTGACAAGGCTATACGAGTCGTATATCTCTGTCCCTTTCCGTGGACCTAAACTGAGTCGCATTAGTACGTGATGGTAACCCCCCAGGTTGGAATTTTCACGACAATTAAAAGCCTAGAAATATAATTGCCGCGCGCGACGCGTTAGTGCTTGATGATGGGGACCTAGGCTCTCTGAAACATGTCACGCGTAGAGACTATATAAGGTCCTAATTTATTAGTTGCAGATATTTTAACAAATGATACTTTACATTAAAATAATTAACTTTGAATATAAATCAAGAAATCTTTTTGTGTAGGTACTTAACTTTTTTGATTTCATTTCCCTAACAAAAAAAATAATTATAATTTCGTTTAAAAAAAATCATCATGTGCATTATCACATGTCACAATAACACTGTCTGTCATGTCATCAAACGACACAATCCAACGGAAAATAACATGACATTGACAATCAAGTATTTAATTTATCGACGTGAAGTGGCCAGTTCCAGTTAAGTGGTACGTAAAAGAGGTACTAGAATCTGTTCAATGAGTTTTCATTTGATAATCACATAAACAGGATGTTTTTACGTAGCAAATTTGTTTTTCCGTTTTCTCCGAAAAATCATCGTAAAAGCTATAATGTTTCAATCTATAATGTTTCAAATCAAATCAAACTGTTACTCAATAATGAAAACTTAATAACTTAAGAATTGTCCTGTACGATATTTATAATCAAACATAATATTTATAAATGTTCAACTGCTGTATAACTGCTAACTTCAACTGCTTTATAAATTCTAACTGCTTATGTAAATGATACTTTTAATAATATAATGTGCAACCGTGGAGTCACGGGACAGGCTCTGCCTAGTGTGATCCACCAAAATGTAATTGTTAATGACTGTTTTTAAAAATAAAATTTTACTTTACTTTTTACTTTACTTTACTTTTTACTTTCACGGTTTAATATACTCCAGAGACCGAGTACTATCAGCTGTGAAAATATCTGCATCTAATAAATTAGGACCTTATATTATATTATACACGTGAGTTTAACAGTTCAATCATATTTCATAATAACTATGAGATGTGTTTTAACACATCTTTTGTGGTACAAACTTTAAAGTCCGTTGCATGTTTTATACATACTCGGTCTTTTTAACATCATATTAGAATTTTCCTGAACCATATGATTAAAAATGTTGTTATACCTATTAATTTGTGCAGGCAAATTTTGTATTTAAAAACCACCAAAAATTACCAGACGATAAAGTAACATGTTTTTTGGATTCCATGAAAAAAACTGGGAAATTCCAATATTTTTTTTATTAAAATGGATGCCAAATATTTTTATTTTATCAATAACGTTCAATTGAATAATATTTTAAGCGAAACGGAACTGACGAATATGTGAATAAGTTATCAAGCTACAATCAGCTTATAGATGTACCAAATGTAAAAAAAAACATGTTTCAAATATTTGCTAACCGAAACGAACTGGAATTTCTCTGTATTTTATTAAACTCGATACATTTCCTAATACTTATCAGCCTCCGTCAGCCTCCGTAGCCTAGTTGGTAGTTACCCTGCCTACGAAGCCGGAGGTTCCGGGTTTGAACCCCGGCGAGGGCATTATTTGTATTATCACAAATATTTCGTCGGTTGACAAGCAAAACTCAATAAGTAACAAATACCTACTTGAAATATAGCTCCTATCTCACTTCTGATTTAATACTGACATAAGAGGTTGCTAAGAGTAGTGACAGTTTTTATAGTGAGTTTATGTCAGCCGACGATTTGTTCCTTGGTCATGGCTGTGTAATTATGTATTTAAGTATCTATATGTACCTATCTATTATATATCGTCGTTTGGTATCCACAACACAAGCCTTAATTGTGCTTGCCGTGGGACTAGGTCGATTTGTGTAAGATGTCTCAAGATATTTTTTTTATCGCTTATCGTATACGATTGCAGAAAGGCATCTTGGCTAATCCTGCAAAGCCTATCCATCATTAGCATCATCAACCTATAATAGTCCACTGCTGGACGTACGTAGGCCTCTCCTACTAACTATGCGTACAAACGCATTAGGAGGAAAATACCCATAATCGCCAGGCTGGGCAAGCGGATTGGCGATAGCAGTAATGTGTGGCCACATGGCTAGTAAAAGTTAAGATACTAGTTTCTTAGAGAAATTGATTATTTTTCATCTAAATAAGCTTCCCTTTAATTTAACGGAAATCAATAAAAACACGGTGTAGAGTAAGTGGCACATGTTCGCATGTAGATAGCATATTATTTTGATACTTTGGCACAGATTAATGATGAATATTGCAATTAAATGTTGTGAATTGCTAAAGGAGATACAGCATATTGCTTTAGTAAAAAAGAGTGAATATTACCACGAAATGAAACTTGGCATGCCTGGCACAAAAAAATTACTAACTTGAAAAAACCACTACACGCTGCCAAGTTTTTTCATCGCTAGCACAAATACTGGCCACATAGCCTGGACTATCTATAGTCGTAAGTTGGAAAGTGTGGAAACCACTTTCAAAGAAAAAAAAATTCCGCTGAAAAAAACCTGAATGTGATATATTATTGGCCGGTACTGTAACTTGAGGTTGGCACTGCGATGTTTTACAGGTGAGTAAATTTTTACCGGGCTAGTTTTGGCAGAGTTGGATAAACTATTGAAAAGTTTGCATTTTTTTGCAGTTTTTTGTGCCAAATCACTTGATACTTGTTTTTATCATCCTCCGTAATAGCCTAGTTGGGAGTAACCTAATACGAAGCTGGAGCTTTCGGGTTCAAATGCTGGCGAGGGAATAATTTGCGTATTTATTTATCATAAATATTTGATTCTATGTATTTTAGTATCTATATGTATCTATCTATTACATATATCGTTGCTTGGTACATGACAATCCTTCATTGTGCTTACCGTGGGACTAAGTCGATTTGTGTAAGATGTCCCATGATATTTGTTTATTGTATATTTATTTATTGGTTTCGAGTATGTTATGCTATTTATGGCTCCCTATACGGTTTTTATCTTTTAAATTATCAACGGATCAGAAAAATCTTCATAATATGCGATAGGTATCTTAAATATTAATTACAAATTTTACAAATCTCTATTTGGAATATGTAGTGTTTTAGTACCTCTTGATGCTAATATCAGAATAATAGAGATTCGTAAGTTTGTAATGAATGTTTAAGATATCTAATATTATGAAGATGTTTTTAATTTCTGATCAATTATAATAGAGCGTGACGAAACATTAGTACCAAAAAAAATGTTTTTTTTATTTAAGTACTAAAGACATTTTAACACTTTGAGCGCGGGGAACTCCCGAGGGGAGTTCTCTGTGGGAGGTCCATTTTCGCTACAAAGCGGAAAAATCACGGGATCGGCTACGAGCGTAGCGCGTAGCACTCGTCCACAATGAAAGTGTTAATACTTCAAACCAAATCTGCAGTGATGTGGTAAAGATTTGATTTGAAGTTGTAAAGTTAGACACGCATAGATAATGTATTGTAATGTAAATAATTCCTACTGAATTCTGAAGAGCATTGCTTGTCTCAACCGAAGATTCTATGAAGTTCGCTTCTAATTTGTAAAGTAAATTATCTTGGATTTTACACAAGTTTAGTTTAAATGAAATAGGAGTAAGATTTAACGTTTATTTTAAATTAGTGTGGTAATACTATTACATTTAATTTCGTGAGATATTCAAGTATTTAAGTACTTTAAGGTCTACGTGCAGCTGAAGATTTTACCTGAAGGTATTTCATTGCTTAATTAAGAACTGTTACAAAGTAATTTTGATGTAAATGCTTCAATAAGTTTAGTATAAATGAGATGGTTTTTCTTTCAGTAATTATAAGATTGTTTCGTATTTGATGTATCTTGCGATTTTGAGTAATTGTATACAGGGTGTAATGCCGTGTGGTGACGGCAGTAAGAATACATTTGTCACCACCCCAACTCCTCCTGCGGGTGTCGTAAGAGTCGACTAAGGGATTGAAGTGTCACTGACCACTATTTGATAAATATTGATGATGGGCAGCAGCGTCATCATAGTGGACACATTACTGCGATCGCCAATCCGCTTGCCCAGCGTGGCGATTATGGGCATTTACCTCCTAATGCGTCTATACGCATAGTTAATAGGAGAGGCCTACGTCCAGCAGTGGACTAACATAGGCTGATGATGTATACAGGGTGTCACGATGGGTCGTGGAGCAAGAGTGAACAGGGTATTAGGGACGGTCCCGCAGAACAACTTTCACTTTGGATACAACCAAGAATAGGTACGCGAAAAAAATCTCCTAATTATGAATAAATTGAGGCTTAATCGATAGAAAACTATTTTTTTGATTGAATTGTATTTTTAAGTAGTAACAATAGCAATATATAAGTTGCAGAACATTCTCAAAACTGCGGGAATATACTCGGAAATATCCGAGAATTTTCATTAGAATTTAAGAGTAGGTTCTCATTGAGAATGTTTCCATGAGAACTTATAAAAAATGGTTATGAAAATTATTGTATATCACAATTGAATAAACAAGGCGTAAAATATACTTTAAGAAGCATGTACCTACAATGTGCCCATGAGGAAAGGGAAAAAATTCAACACCGGATTTCTGACCAAATTTGAAGTTAAAAATGTCATATGAAGTTTTCTGGATTCAGTCTATTTTAAGAGAAAATTTGATATTTTCCGAAGACCATTTTAGACCGTTACGCTATGATAAACGCATTTTAGGAAACGATTTTGTCACCATGTTGTCTTAGTCTTGTCACACTTAATTCACAGACATCAAATGAACAAAAATATCTTTAATTACCTAGCAAATATAAAAAAAATCTTTAACGTGCATTTTTTGCGATAGTTGGAGTTTTTAGTCTCAGGAATATGCTGTTAGAATTTTTCCCTTTCCTCATGGGCACCTTTATAACGGTTTTGGCATGATTAGATTGCTTGTAAAATTTACATTGCCGAGAACACCCTCTATAGAAGTTTGGCAACTTATGAATCTTCCCCTTGGTACATTGCTAAGTAACACTACTATTGTACATAAAATTAATATTAAAGAAAAAATACCAAAGTTTACAAACGCCGTATGTGGGATTGTTGGTAAACTTCGGTATTTTTTATTTTATGGTACATTAAGTTTTTCTACGCAATAATATTTAGTTTATTTCAATGCAAACTCCAAACAAAATATCTCGAATACATTTTCAAAGTTCAGCAACACAAGATCTTAACGAGGTCTAAGTTATGCTCCCTAAGTACTAAGTAGTCTAAGTACCGTTGTATTTGCTGTACTAAGTCTTACACGATGCAAGATATACTAGCTACTAATGAGGAAATAATTTTCAAATACATCAATAATTTTAAACATTAGATGTTATTCACACACGTCTTTGAGTGGCTTAAGGTTGTAGTACCCTCGAAACATTAAGTACAGATGTCGCTAGTGATTAGTTTCACAATACCATGGACTAAATTCGCTGTGATTCATGCAAGGTCGTCTGGTGTAATTGGAAGCACGTTGGACCGGCAACCAGAGTCTTTCGCAGTTGATTTTTTCTATGGTAAGTACATCTGTTACGACATTGTGGGATTAAATAGGTGTCATATCCCAAAAAAAAAATCCGAAGCTAACCAACGCCCGAGGTGGGATTTGATTGAACCACGACCTCAGCTTTCGCGGCTGATGCCTAAGGCACTGGTCTCACCGCGAGCTACTAAACTATGAACTATCGGCTATAAACACGAACAAAAGATACGCACTCCCGTGTAAATAAAAGAGACACGGCGATACTCGCCCGGCGGTGATAGCAGTGTGCTCAGACAAGTTGCCAATCGCTAACGCTTAATAGTTAATCGTAAACGAAAGGCAGCTAAATGTCTTTGTCGCACTAATATGAAAGAGCGACAGAGAGGGAAAACTGCGATACGCTACTAAGCGTTAGCGATTGGCAACTTGGCTAAGCATCCTGATAGCCGGGCGACTATCGCGGTTTCTTTCCGTCCGTTGTTTTTATTTAGTCATTTTAGAAAATTACCACATATTCAGGTTTCAAAGCAAAGATTCCTAAGGTTCTTAGATCAATAAATAAAACATTTTTTTTATGTAAGTTCATCGCACAAATAATTACAGACAATAAAATTATTCATCTAGATCTCAGACTAATTGCCACGTTCCTAGAATGCTAATTCTTAGGTATTTAACTTAAATACCAGTTGGTACTCCTGATTTAAATATTCTTAATCACTTACTTTAATTTAGCGTACTACTTTTTTATGGTGCGTAGTCTAAATTTTAAATAGGGTAAATTGTTAGTAATCGGCCACTCTCCAGTAACTGGCCACCTTATATTATAAAAATGAACTCTATTCGCTGATAGTTAGAATTCATTTTAAAACGATGTGTCATGTCAACGTCAAACACTTTTCCTCTTCCAAAATGAAATCTAATTAGAAGTATGTAGAGTTCATTTTTATATAAGGCGGCTAGTTACTGGAGGGTGGCTAGTTACTATCAATTTATTCTAAATGAGACTTAATCGCAATTGTTGCCACAATAATTGCAATAGCACGCAGAGCAGATGGCCGATGGCCGATGGATTGGCAAACGCAATATACAACGTCAAACCATGAGCTGAACAGACGACCTTATGTAGATTCCCGTGAGGCGATATATCCCTAATAATCTGCCACCACTGTATAATACGCATGTCTAAAAGCCTGATTACGATAGATAAAAGTTAGCAACGAACCGTCAAATGTCAATTATTTATCGATAGTCGATAAAACACCTCTTCTCTTTGATCTTTGATCTTTTTGTGAATTTGTGCTATTTGTTAACAAATGACATGTAATTTTCATTAAGAAATAAATTAATCTATCTATCTATCTATCTATCACCTCGGTCAATCCCTCTGACAGTTTAGTTTTTACTATGAGGAATTCCGCTCCCTGACTACATAGTATAAATAAAGTCACTTTTTCTGTCCCTATGTCCCTTTGTATGCTTAAATCTTTAAAACTACGCAACGGATTTTGATGAGATATTTTAATAGGTTGAGTAATTCAAGAGGAAGGTTTTTATATAGATATAGTACCCGTGCGAAGCCGGGGCGGGTCGCTAGTAACTTATAAGACAGGTACAATATTATCTTTAACCATTTCAAAGCCTTCCCTCTCGCATCAAATTATGACATACACGCCAGTATTTCTACTAATAAACAACGAAAATAAACCTTATATTTTAAAGACAAACGGGTCTTAATCGCGTAAACTTACGTTTAATTATATCCTGACGTTTCGGGCATGACGTTACACCCGTGGTCGCAGGCAGACTGGCGAGAGAATGTATCAACACCTTCGAGCTGCGCGGGTTTCCCGTTTGTCTTTAAAATATGAGATAAATATGAGTGATAATCGTGAAAGTTTAAATCAATGAAAATAAACCTTATCTGTCAGCAAGACAGTTAGGTACTTTGATAGCATACTCGATGACCACTTTAGTGGCTGCTGGCGTGGTAAGCAGGACAACACAGCCACTTCAGTGGTTCTCGGCGTTGAAAAGGTTAAACCACGTTTTTATAGCATATTTCAATATAAATCAAAACATGTAATTTGCTAGAACAACACAATAAAATGTCATTACGTACAGGTAAAATAATATTCCATAATACTCGTCCATTTATCATTTGTGTTATACCATTCAAAAGTCCTTTTTACAGATGGCGCTTACGACATTTTTACCAATATTATAATATAACTCAGACGTATTTTGACGTAAGCGACAAGTATTCTATGGATCATTTTCGCGGACCGTCGCATTTGTTTTGAAAAAATCTTGAAATGAGAGATGTTTAATGATTTGCCCGTGGTATAATTAATTATGCGTTATTAATCATTTGAATTCTCTGCAATCAGAGTTTGTTCGTAAACAGAATTTTTTATTCGAGCACGTAGGATGGACTAATTATTCTCATTTAGTAAAGGATTACACGTACAAACTAATAAATGGGCAATATGTAAAGGTATAGATAAATTATCCACTTAATAAAACGGCAGCCGTGTGGTGACGGCAGTAAGAATACATTTGTCACCACCCCAACTCCTCCTGCGGGTGTCGTAAGAGTCGACTAAGGGATTGACGTGTCACTGACCACTATTTGATAAAACATTGATGATGGGCAGCAGCGTCATCATAGTGGACACATTACTGCGATCGCCAATCCGCTTGCCCAGCGTGGCGATTATGGGCATTTGCCTCCTAATGCGTTTATACGCATAGTTAATAGGAGAGGCCTACGTCCAGCAGTGGACTTTCATAGGCTGATGATGATGATGATGATTATTAAATGAAATGAATAGATAAATTTAATTTTAAAATTGAATAGAGCACAAATTTAGCTATAGTAGTTAAGCCTCGATTTACTCACTTTGATAAAAGCATTAATAATAATGCTATTAAGGTGTACAATAAATTAAACGACGAGTTAAAACAGAGTAGTGCAGGGATCGGAACCGGTTTCAAAATACCGGTTAATATTGTTCGTAAACAGTTTAAATTTCTGTTCTGTCATTAACCGATAATTAGCAATAACGTTTTCATAAAAAACGAATCAATTTCGGTTACCGGTATTTATGAAGAACAGAATTTATTTCGTTCCGTGAAACTTTATTGAACTGGTTAATAAGTGTCAAGTTTGTCAATTAATTTATTTATCTATAACAGCCACTTCAACCAGCAATACACTGATATCGCATGTTAAGACTCACCTTTTTATTGTGATTAAGTCATAAATCGGTATGTCAGACATTGACATTAATCAAATGCAATAGCTAATTATAAATTTCATTTCCGCAATCATGGGAAGAAAAAAAGAAAATAAAATTTATTCGATGTTTGCATACGACGAAACTACAAATAAATCAAAATGTTTAATGGAAGGGTGTAATGTGCACATGAAGGTAAGTCCAGATAAAATAATATTAATTATTCATTGGAATTGGAAAGTACGCCCCAAATATTGCTGCTATTACTAAAGCTCCAATTGTAGACCTTTTGGTATTACATAATACTTTAAATTGAAAGGTTAATTTAATTCACAGGGAAATCATGCTGGCAATCTGTTGCGGCATTTTTATGCGCAACATAGACTAAAACACGACGAATTGGTCAACATGAACATGCAAGCTAAAGAAAATCTTCCTCAGCGTTTATCAGATAACGCCGCAGCTGTTATGGGTTTTTGCACAGATATATAAGTTACTAACAACATATGGATGTAAAAAAAAAAATTGTCCGAAATAAATGATTTATTATTATTATTATCTCTTTATTTCAATATTTTCTTAGGCTAGGTTGTTATAATATGGTTATAAAAGTAAAATACAATACAACATACAAAAACAATATAAAATATAAACACATTATAAAAACCTAACCTAGGGTGCCGCCGGCAACGGGGCGGGCCCAAGCTGTCGGTGGTTAAGGTCGCAGAGAGAGGAACCGACGGACTATCCGCGCCGTGTCCAGGATTACCGCCTTCTGCATCTGACCCTTGATCCAGCCATCTAGCGAGAGACTCTTAAGATGTTGGTCGAGACTCTTCGCTATTAAACCGTTCGCTGTAACGACTATCGGGACTATGATCGTCGAGTCAACATCCCACATGGCGGTTATCTCGTGGGCCAAGTCTAGGTACTTACTGGACTTGTCCTTCTCGGCCTTCACGAGATTCTCATCAGCCCGGCGCTGCGATCGATCTACCAGCACGATATCAGGCTTATTGGCTACAATAGTCCTGTCCGTGATGATAGGTCGATCCCAATAGAGCGTGGCACGACCATTTTCGAGAACTGGTGCAGTTATGTACTTGTAGTATGGCACTTCGACGTCCACAAGGCCGATTATTATTATTATTATTATTATTATTATAAAGCATAGTCAGCGACAACCTGTATATTGTATATACAAAAAAAAACTGAAAAAAATCTAAACTCGGTCTTGAACTTCCGTCCTTCGTATAAGGCCGGCTTTACATCTGTAAGTTAATTACGTAAATCGAGGGACGAAGCTATATGCAAGAATGAGATAGTGATAATATCTCATTCTTGCACAAAGCTTCGTCCAGTTTTTCGTAAGTTGTACTTACGTAAAATTTACAGGTATAAAGGCCGCCTAAAGTTACGAATTTAATAATCATAATCCGTTCTACTGGTGTCAGAAGTAGCGGAGAAGTGACATGAAATTTAAGTGAAATTTATTCGGTAACATTTTTCTCAGAAACGTTTCTTGTCAATTATGTAATTTTCAGAAGTATGTATGTGTAATATGTGAAATGTTTCAGAAATTGCCCATCGCTAAATACAATACAATACTTTGTGCAATGCTGACAGTCAGCACCCTATTAGCGTTATTTCGGCACCAGTCACAGTTCTAGCGAGCCTGGGGTCCGCTTGGCAACCTAATCTTATGATTTAACGTAGCACTATTTTTTGTGGAAACGCCTTATTGAGATTAGAGACCGGTTTTCTCACGACGTTTTCCTTCACCATAAAGCTAGTTCTGAATATCAAATGACATTTAGTACATAAGTTCCAAAATACTCATTGGTCGAACTGAGGTTTGAACCCAGAATCTTCCAGATTGAAAGACCAACGTCTGCTACCTACTACGACTAGTAGGTCACAACCGTTTACGGAATTACACAATGCTGAAAGTAAAAACATTTAAAACACTATCTCGGACACAAACTGTCGATTAATTTATTTTTCCTGGTTGATACATAGGTAAGGAAATTATTTAATTCTCTATTTTAAAGCTAGTTTGGTCTCTGTACGTGAAAAATCATAAAGCGGGTCAATAACACCCAATGACCTTTAAAGAAAGACCTTAGAAGCTTCGGTAGCCTAGTCGTTCAAGCACTCGACTTTCAAACAGGCGGTGGTCGGTTCGATCACCGTCCGTACCACTGAGTTTTTCGGAATTTATGTATGGAATGTCATTTGATATTTATCGATAGCTTTTCGGTGAGGAAAAACATCACCTACATCTGAGAAGAAATTCAAAAGGTGTATGTGAAGCCTCCAATCCGCACTGGGCCCGCGTGGAGACTTGCCCATACCCTCTTATGAGAGGAGGCCTGTGCTCAGCAGTGGGACGTACATAGGCTGATGATGATGATGATGACCTTTAAAGTAAAGTGTCCAATGCATATTAATGAATTCTTAAAACGATTTTTCTCGGTATCTAAATTATAAAACGCAAATATGGAAAAAGTTTGCCTACTACGACGATCGAACCCGGTACCTCCATATTCCTAGTCAAAACTCAGAGCCATCGTTGTATCTCTGACATTGACATCTCTGACGCAGAAACCGGTTAATTTCGTTCAACAAAAACAAAACCTGCTGAAGAACAGTTCTCTCATATTAACCGTTTAAAAACCGGTAACCGAAAACGAGAACACTATTATTTCGGTTTGACGTCTAGAGGCAAAACCGGTTTGGTTGAAAATACCGGTATCCGATCCCTGGAGTAGTGATATACATACATTCGACAGAAGACTGAAGCAGTATTTTATCAATAAACCATATTATAATATTAATGAATATTTTGCAAATGCACTAGATTAGACACTAAGTTATTCACGTTTTTATTAATTTGACATTTCATATTTAGTATTTTGGCTAATTTATTTCTTTAGTACCTATATATTATAAATAATCAAATGCAGTTGGAAAATTAAGAATTTTGTGTATATAAATTTGTAAATAATATATTATATGTATATTTGCATGTACATCTGTATACTTATGTGGCAAATAAAATGATTTTGATTTTGATTTTGATTTGATTTGATGAATAAATTTCACTTTTCTATTACTCCCGCTACGCTTGCAAGCAATGGCGCGCTTAGACAGTAAGTGTGATGAAAAATATTTTTTTCTAACTAGTGCGCAAAAACCCCAACTAGCAAAACAGTCATATAACATCGAGCTTAATCAGCTAATAAGTCGTATAAAAGTCATATGAACGCGAATTACACAGTACCTATCGTATAAAGCCAGCTTATACAGCAATATGTCGTATAAAAGTCATATAAACGCAAATTACACAGTACCTGTCGTATAAAGCCAACTTATACAGCAATAGCATAATAGTCGTATAAGATGTCATATACACGTTTATACGACTTTCTTATATGACTTAAGAGTCATATAAGAAGTTGGTGAATAAGACACATTTATAAAACGCTTATATGACTTTTTTACCGAGTAGCAAAAACTTATATGGCTGACTTATGACTTGTGAGAAAAAGTCGAGTAAACGTAACGCAGTTGCTATTATATGACTATTGTGAATGAAGTCATATAACAGCTAATTATATATCTTGTTTTATAAAAGTGTTTTATTCAGCATCTCGACATATTTTATGACTAAAGAGTCATATAAGATTAATGCTGAGTAACCTGCTTTTACATGACGCTTACTTGACTATTTGTCGAATAATTACATCTTATATGAACTATGCTCGAGTAAATGGAAAAATAATTGCTATTATAGAACTTTTTGGTTTCAGCTGTTACTTTTATATGATTAACGTATCTACCTGTAGGTGTCATGGCGCTTAAACCACTAAACTTGCTATATAAGAACTAATACGAAGCAGTTATATGATATGTTAATCGTATACATGTCATATAGTAGTTTCCTTCGTAATAATTAAAAATATTTATTTAATTGATATTGTAATAACTAATAATTAAAGTGGCGCGTTCATTATTTACTACTAAATATAGTATACTTTATCAGTAAAGTGGTATTCGTAATACATTTTCACCATTAGGTAGAATTTATAATGCCAATTATAACATGGTACACATTACTTAGACAGCTCTCTCAAAACATACTCAACGGCATTAAGTGATTTAATTTTGTTTACACCAGCTAGCACTAACAACATTATATGCACGAGCAAGTTGTCAATCCGTCTTCTGTTTAGTTTCGCTGGACACTTTTATTCCACAAATTTGTCATATAAGTAGCAATTATATGATCAATAAATAACTAACTCAACGGTTATATGGCTCTTATATGATTAAAAGTCATATAAAAGCCATATAAGTCGCTATTATACAGCTAGTTAGGTATAAAGTGATCACGGCGATGATTATTATATGACTAATAAGTGGTGGCAGTTTCAGTTAAATGGCTTTTATATGGCTAAAAAGCTGAGTAATATGGGCCCAAATCGCGTTATATAAACGTAATTATTACGTTTTTATGACCAATTTCATAAGCTAAAAGCCTGAATATGTTACGTTTCCGCGACGATTATATGACGAAATTTTGCTAGTTGGGACAAACTTTGCGGACGCTTCGTGCGCGGTATTTTCTCTTTTTGACCCACTTGTTATGGAAAAAATCGTCCCTTACACGTGCAATAAACTTTTTTTAACTCGGGCGATTGTCGCCCTCGTTTCACACGGGCTTCAACTTTCACCAAGTCGAAAAATTTTTTTTTTGCACTTGTATCGAAATTTACTATTACAATGTATATGCTCAGAAAGTGCTATGAAGGCACTTGCCCCCCCTCTCACTGGACTTACGTAAGCCTAGGTGCTGTTTTAAGTATAAAATACTATCATATAATAAGCTTACTTGAATAAATAATAGTTTTCTCAAACTTGCTACGGAATGTTGATGTTACTTAGTTTAAATTAAACCCGGAAATACTAAGAATCCGGTGGCATATGCGAAGATGATATGTAAAGAGATTTCATGTATTTATTTCACACCTAGGACTGCAAACAAACTGTCTTTTGTTTTAAAACGTCAAATTGTGTCACTATGTATTGTCTTGACATTCAGCCACAGAAAAAAATATAACCTAAGAACTAATGTCTATACCACCAGGTAAAAGGATATCTCAAACAGATAAAAAAAATAATAAGGCGCGAATGTTTTTTTTATGTTGTACGATACTGTAGGTACCTACTGTTGGTTTATTTACAAATCAAATAGTATGGTTCGGCGAAATCAGTTCGTTTTATTTCATGGCAAATTTGAGAAAAGCACTATACAAATCTCGGCGAGAAACAGGGTTACAGGCCGCGTATTCCTATCTACTTGGCCTGTAACCCTTCGTTTCCCGTCCTCTGTAGTAATGTACTATTAAATTTGACTTTGAAATAGGTTACTATAGAAATTAATTTGGGTGATGTAGTGAAGAGGGGGTGACACTTGTCAATGAAATTTCAGGATCGTTTTCGAAAGGCAATTTAGTATGGCGTACAGCTTCCATGTTTTATTTTTCACTTTACATATTTCATTCGTAGTATTCAATATAATGACTTTTATGAATGAGGTTACTATGGGTACCTATTGGTAAGAGTGCCCATTCTTCATTAAAGCAAAGGTTTGTTTTTCAAATAATTTTTGCATTTATAGCCCATAAAGCTCTTCGGGAAATTTATTCATTCCCAATTCATCCACTTGAATTTACAATTAAAATAATCCCATTTAAATTTCTAAGGGCACGCGTTCTGTTTTGCCAATGTAATATCAATTTAATCTTATGGTATAAATAAATAGGTCACAATAGGTATTAATAGGTAATAGATCTTGGGACATCTTACACAAATCAACCCAGTCCCACGGTAAGCTCAATTAAAACTTGTGATGTGGGTACTAGGCGACGATATATATAGTAGATAGATAGCCATGACTAAGGAACAAATATTTGTGATAAATAATACAATTAATGCCCTCGCCGGGATTCGAACCCGGAACCTCCAGCTTCGTAGATAGGGTCACTACTATAGCTAAGCTACGGAGGCTGAAAAAATTTTGAAGTTATTCAATTTTATCCCACAATGTCGTAACAGATGAGCTTACCATAGAAAAAATCAACTGCGAAAGACTCTGGTTGTCACGGGATTCGAACCCGCTTCCTCTGGATTGCCGGTCCAACGTGCTTCCAATTACACCAGACGACCTTCCGTGAATCACAGCGAATTTAGTCAATGGTATTGTGAAGCTAATCACTAGCGACATCTGTACTTAATGTTTCGAAGGTACAACAACCTTAAGCCACTCAAAGACTTGTGTCTACCACAATCGTCCGCAAACTCGACAACTCTCCGTTGCGTTGATTTGTTTATTCAATTTAATTTTAAAACTATCGGAATAATAGTTTCATTTGGCAGAATCATCGGTCATCACATGGCAAACCACAACATTATGCAGATGTTTCTTTTGCATAACCCTGACAGCTTCGATATATCGATATACGTCAGCCTCCGTAGCCTAGTTGGTAGTGACCCTGCCTACGAAGCTGGAGGTTGCGGGTTCGAATCCCGGCGAGGGCATTATTTGTGTATTTATTATCACAAATATTTGTTCCTCGGTCATGGCTGTCTATTTATTTAAGTATCTATATGTATGTATCTATTATATACATCGTCGCCTGGTACCCACATCACAAGCCTTAATTGAGCTTACCGTGGGACTAGGTCGATTTGTGTAAGATGTCCCAAGATATTTATTATTTATTATATCTGATGGCGACTCTAACGTGTTCTTAAATATAAACTTCTCACATTTCGTACCATTAATGTTTTAATATTTTTTTGTGACGAAGGTAGATAAATGAGCTCTCAGCGTCTCAGCCCACCTGATGGAAAGTCAGCCCAACTGAGGTCCATGGACATAGTGACCAAAAGATCACCTATGCGCTGCCTACCCTGAGGACTCAGATAGATTGCCTCAATCTATGCCAGTAATTACATCTATCTTACCGCCAAACCGAAACACACCAGTGAAAACACTACTATTTAGCGGCAGGTTAACGGGTAAGACGGTGGTAGCTATTGTTACGTTTGTGGGCGTGGGTTCGAATCCCACTTCTGACACCAAATGTTACGTTCGTAGGGTGGGTTTTTAATAGAAAATGTATAAATAAGCCACTGATTAAAACTGAGACTTTAATTACTAATTAAAAGAACAAACACAAAACTAAAACACTGATCACACACTTAAAACTTCACAAACTCGCAGTTAGATCGCAGTCTTCGCTCTGATGTTAGCTCTTCGCTGTCTCGATAGAAACTACTCCTTCGGTCGTCGTGGTCTTCTTCTCAAAGCCCCTACGGGGTTTTGGGGATGCTGCTCGGAGCATTGGCTCCTTTCAGCGGTTTCAGCTCCGCCAGCCATAACTGTGGCTGGGTCCTTGTGATTGGGGCCTCTTTCGAGGCCCCGGTGGGTCAAGTCCATGGGGCTTCCTGCGATGGCGAGATCGAGCCGGCCGGGTGGGACCCCGTTGGGGAAGGCCCAGCCAGCGATCGTCAGCCAGGGGCAGGGCGGGGGGGTTGTCGTTCCGAGAGGGTCATTCCGGTGTAGCGGGGTCTGCAGGCGCGGGTTCGCGTGGCAGCCCTAGTTCCGCTAGCCTTTTAAGGATAATCGGGACCGGACTTTGTCCCGATTGGATGGTGGTCAGGATCTCATGGAGGGCCTCCACCAGCATGGTGACGGCCTCCGCTCTGATGTCCGTGCTGGGTCCTGTTCCCGTCGTCGCCTTTTTCCCTTGTGCGGGGGTGGCGACCGTGGGGAGTGGGATTTTCGTGGGTCTCGGCTGCGTTTTTGTTGTCGGTGCTGGTGCTCCCGATGGTTGCTGTGGGGCGGGGCGGGGGGCGGGGGCCCCGTCCTCCCTCTTTCTTCCTCCGCGCTTGCGTCTTCTGGTGGGCGGGCGCTTCCCATCATTGGCGGCTGCCATGAGGGAGTGCGCTGCGTCGCCGGTTTCGACGGCGGGTTGCGGGGGGGCCGGGGGGGCTGCGCCAGAGCGCGCTGATACACCGGCCTTCTTATTTCGCGCCTCCTTTTTATAGGCGGGGCACTGGACGCTATTTGCAGGATGTGCGCCCTTACAGTTTGCGCACGTCGCGGGCTCTTCTCGTGGTCGTGGGCAGTCGTGGGCGGCGAGGGGTTCCGCGCAGCGTACACAGGCCAGGGGACGATGGCAGTTTATCGACGAATGTCGAAAACCCTGGCATCTGTGGCACTGCGCGGGGCCTTTCCTGCCGCGCCAGGCTTCAATCTTCACTCCTGGCATTCCCAGGAGCTCGGTGACGGCATAGATGCCCGGGGTTGCGTCCGCCGTGCGCTGCAGCTGGGCGTGGAAAATACATCCAGGCCGGCCGCTGCGCGCTCGGATCTGCCGGACGTACTCCGGGAGGAATCCCTTGGCCTTTAGGTCCTCCTCGATGTCTGCCGGCTCGGTGTTCGCCGGCAGTCCTCGGATGGCCACCTTCAGGCTACGCTCGGCTGGAAGGCCGTAGCAGTACCAGGGCAGTACGGTGGTAAGTAGGTATGTCTGGACGGCTCTGTACTCGTCCTCGTCCTTGGGGGTGAAGATAATCCCCTTCCCCAGGGGGCGCGCGTTCACCTGATGGCCCAGCATTTCCCGCAGCTTGCGGAAGTGTGTGGGCCAATTTGGCATGGTTTCCGCTATTAGCGGAGGGTATTTTTTCCCCTTTGTCCCGGCGGTAGCGGGGGCGGGGGGGTTTTCATCGGCTTCCTCTTCCGTCTCCGGGGTGGCAGGCGGTGTCGGGGTTGTCGAAGGCGCCACCTCCATCGGCGATAGGTCTAGTCGCGGGAGTGTGGCGGGTGGTGGCGTGGCGCCGCCCTGGCGTTTCTGAGCGGGGGCGGGGCTGGCGTTCGGGAACGGAGGCAGCAAGTTTGTCGGTGGCGGATAGCGCGACGGGGATAGTACGCGGGCAGGAGCCGGCGTTTGGGGGGGTCCCAGCGACGCAGGGGTGGCTGTGGTACGCGTGGAGTCACGTGGGGCGGCTTGTTTTCCTTCCATCGTGGGTCGGGGCGCGGCTGCGCGTGTGGCGGAGGTCGTGGCTCTCTGTGTCTTTGTGGGAGTCACAGATGGCGCGCGGGGGGCGCGTGGTTGGGCGCGGCTAGCGGTTGCAGTCGCGGCGGTGGTTCTCTGTGGCGTCGGCGCTTTGCCAGTCCTTCTGGCAAGGGTCGGTGGCTTGGTTGGGGCCGGTGGAATGCGTTGCGGCTTCGGGGAGTTCGGGGGGATGCGGCGGGGCGGCAACGGGGGGGCTGCGACCGCCTGTGCAAAAGTTGGTTTCGGGGCGACTACTGCTGCTCCCGAGGCTTCTGGCAGCGGTTCCGTAGGCGGGCGCTGCAGTGGGCGTAGGACTTCCAGGGCTCGGAGAGATTCGGAGGGAAACTGAGTTTCTCCGGCTCCCTCCGACGTCGGCGTCAGTGGGAAACGGAGGGCTTCCTGGCCGGCGGCGCGCAGGATTTCCATGGCGCGCCGCATCGCCGTTATGTCCTCTGGACGACGTCTTGTGGGGACAATCCGGGGGCGGGTGGCCTTCCGGATGGCGGGGTCGCTTCCTCGAGGTGTTGGGGGCATCGTTTATTGTGCCAATAGCCACAATTGTTTGTAGGGTAGTTTTGATTTCCCTGGTTTCAAACTACCCACACCTATGCTAACGCACCGGTGGGGCAGCTTAGGGTGGTTGAGTCTAGATCTCGATCAGTGCGTAGCCTCTCGTGATCGCAGCTTGCCTGCAGGCCACCTAACTCCGCTAGCCGAAGCCGGACCCGGTGAGACCCGCTTGTGGGAGGCCGGGAACGACAGCGGCACCACGGTGCTAAGTGGTTGCAGCGATGAGTTTGGGGCGATCCGGACGAGTGCGTAATGGGCGGAGCTGTTTCGCATTTGGCTACACGGCGAATTCGGCCGGGTCATGCTGGGCTTTTATACAAGGCACTCAAATCTACAAAGTACGAGAAGATTCGACTCTAGAAAGTTCCCGAGTTAGGTGCGCGAACATTCTAGAGTATCGCTGTCTCTTTCTACAGGTTTCTCTTTCACACCCGTCCAGAATGTTCTCTCTATAGCTGTCTCGTTCACATCTTTCCAGAACATTCTTTCGTGCTGTCTCTATCTAATAGTGCTTTCTCTTTCACTCCTATGGGAAATTTAGCTATATACCGATTAGTACTTGAGAGGCTCAAAAGGGGTCCTGAAAATGCCTGAAAACGGGTTTTCAGGTTATTGCGCCATCCGATAGAGGGTATCCTGAAACGGCCTGAAAACATGTTTCAGGCGCCTGAAAACGACGGTATCTGGGGTGAATATTTGATTTTGTAGTATGTGAAAGAGGACCTTCTGAAACGGCCTGAAAACGCATTTCAGCCTGCTGAAAACGCTTCTAACGTGTCTAAAATCATATTTGTAGTTTTTATCATGCCATCGGCGTAGCACTATCTTGGCGGACCCTGCACGAGGTCCTACCACCAGGATTTTCTGTTTGGATTGTAGGTTAACTGGTATGGAATCATCATCATCATCATATCAGCCGAAGGACGTCCACTGCTGAACATAGGCCTCCCCCAAAGATCGCCACAATGACCGGTCCTGCGTCTTATGGCATTAAGTATGCCTGTTGTATGTATGTATTTTACTATGCAAAAAATAACATACATACTAGTGCATATAAGTATTTTAAATAAATAAATATAATCTACTGAAAGTTCCAATCTAACGTCAATAAATCTATTTCAAAAGCCTTTAAAAGCAGAATAGCCCGAAGTGTTCATACCGACAAGGTAGCCCTAATGACCACTCCACATTCATTTGACTCAAAATATTCAATCGGATCTAAATATTCAAATTGACCGCACTTGTGGACCGATTTTCAGTTTTAATTAGCTGTGCGGAGATGATAAGGATTTAATATATTTTATGACAGCTGCGTGGCGATAGTAAGAATACTTTTTGTTATCCGAATGCTCTCCATCATTCATATTTTAAAGACAAACGGATCTTAATCAAGCAAACTTACGTTTATTTATAACCTGACGTTTCGGGCATAACGTTACACCCGTGGTCGCAGGCAGACTCAGTTTTCTCTCCATCATTGTCGTAGAGTCGGCTAAGGCACTGGTATCACCAGGCGCGATCTAGGACTCCGTTGAGGGGGGGGGGGCACTGCCCTATGACATGATAGTGTTTTATACATAAAACTGCACCCAGGCATACAAGAGTCCAGTGTGAGGAGGGCAAGTGCCCCCTTTACCCCCCCCCCCCCCCCTGGATCCACGCCTGGGTCTCACCGCGAGCGACTAAGCTATGAACTATGGGCTATAAACACGAACAAAAGATACGTACTCCCGTGAAAATAAAAGAGACACGGCGATACTCGCCCGGCAGTGATAGCTGATAGATGGGCGCTTGTAGCCCATTGTTCATAGCTTAGTAGCTCGCGGTGAGACCAGTGCCTAAGGGATTGAAGTGTCACTGAGCATTCATCATCATCATAATCATCATATCAGCCGAAAGACGTCCACTGCTGAACATAGGGCTCTACGAAAGATTGTCACAATGACCGGTCCTGTGCCACCCGCATCCAGCGGACTCCTGCGATCTTCTGCGGTCATCAGTCCACCTTGTGGGTCGACCCACGCTGCGCCTTCCGGTACGTGACTGTCACTTGAGAACCTTTCAGCCCAAACGGCCATCGGTTTTACACACTGAGCATTGATTTATTGACAATTGATGATGGGCAGCGGCATCATCATAGTGAACTACTGCGCTCGTTAACAATTATTATCATTTAGATCCCTGATTCGAGATTGATTTAGATTCCTGAGGCCGCGTGGTGACGGCAGTAAGAATACATTTGTCACCCCAACTCCTCCTGCGGGTATCGTAAAAGTCAACTAAGGGATTGAAGTGTCACTGACCATTATTTTATTAAAGATTGATGATGGGCAGCAGCGTCATCATAGTGGACACATTACTGCGATCGCCAATCCGCTTGCCCAGCGTGGCGATTATGGGCATTTACCTCCTAATGCGTCTATACGCATAGTTAATAGGAGAGGCCTACGTCCAGCAGTGGACTATCATAGGCTGATGATGATGATGGTGATGAGATCCCTGATTCAAAAAGAACCAGCCCAAACTTATTTTCATTAAAACTGCAGCTTCGATTTATAGGAATGCATGTAGTAGATAATTTAATAAAGGAAATATGTAAACTCTATTTCATTATTGAGATACCAACTACGTAGTTGGAATAAATATGGAAACGTAACTAATGATGTGCCTATGGAAACTTTCCTATGTTGCGAAATGTTCTCAAGTGAAATTTTCGTGAAAATTTCCGAAACATTCTCCAGACCTTGAAACAATGGAAATTTATGAAAATGAAATCCTATCCACGCACAGAAATATTAGAGTGAGTAACGAGTACAGTCATACTATACAACACCGGTTTTGATAACAACCGGTTTTTATAGGTTTGGCCAAGACTTGATAAAATTCATAAATTTCAATAATTTCCGCGGAAATTATTCCGAAATATGTCGCGGAAAATTTCATTTCCATAAATCTTTACATTATTTTTGTAGTAAAAATAGATTAATAAACTGCTTATACTCGTACTATAATAATATTCAATTACACTGCGAATAGAGGTTCAATTTGTGAAGAAAAAAAACCGGCCAAGAGTATGTGGGGCCATGCTCTGTGTAGGGTTCCGTAGTTATTCAAAAACATTATGTTCGAAATAGTTCTATTTTAAAGTATTCTTTAACCTCAATATTCATGATGTTTTCCATATTTGACAATTCACGATTTTTTTTGTTTCGGATCCGGAGAGGATATTTGCGAAAATATTGACTTTAGAAAAATACTTTCTCTTGAAACCCTTATTCTTTCTGAAAGACCTATTCAACGACTATAGGAACACAGTAAAATAAAAAAATCATTCCCACTTTACGTGTAGGGGAGGTACCTGATTTTTTAAATATTTTATTGTACCACTTTGTCGGCATGATTACGAGGCAAACCTGTACCAATATTCAAATATCTAGTACTAACAGCCAATGAGCCTATGCTGCGGACAGACAGGCGGACCATGGACAGACGGACATGGCGAAACTATAAGGGTTCCTAGTTTACTACGGAACCCTAAAACAAGATTACCGAAGCAGTGATACAGTGACAAATCATAAACACAACTGTGGGATTTGGGCTAAGTCATTTTTATACGAATCTGCTGAGAAAATGGAGCTAGCGACATGGTGGAATACCTTTTTTCCAGAAACAAAACTAGGAAAAATTTCTGATAGAATATTAATTGTGAAAATTCGATTACGTACTAGCTCGCTAGAGTCTTAAACCTAAATCCTCAACATAGCTTTCGTCATCAGCATATGATAGTCCACTGCTGGACGTAGGCCTCTCCTATTAACTATGCGTATAGACGCATTAGGAGGTAAATGCCCATAATCGCCACGCTGGGCAAGCGGATTGGCGATCGCAGTACTGTGTCCACTATGATGACGCTGCTGCCCATCATCAATCTTTTATCAAATAATGGTCAGTGACACTTCAATCCCTTAGTCGACTCTTACGACACCCGCAGGAGGAGTTGGGGTGGTGACAAATGTATTCTTTTTGCCGTCACCACACGGCCAACATAGCTTTGGTTCGTTTAATTTAAGAAGTAGGTAAGGAAGTGGTGTCCACAATGTTTTTGTTGACGTTCAAGTCTGTTGGTGTTTATTTTTGGTTTTATAATTTATAACATACTTTCTAGTTCTCGCAATACTCCTTTAATAACTGTACATATAAATTTCCATAGAAATTTACTATGAAAATTTCGGAAATTCAAGAAATTTATCGAACATGTTCTTTATTAAAAGACATACATTTTTTGTTTGTACATTATATCATGTATTTGATAGTTGAAAATATAAATTTCCATGAAACGCGTCCTTGTTATTAGCTGTTTAAAAATATTTTTTAAATTTCCAAGTTTTGAAATGTTCTCGAAAGTTTCGATGGAAATTTTCCTACACTTTTGAAAGTTTCCGCAATTTGCACATCATTAAACGTAACTGAATATTTTAAATACATGAAGCATATAAAAACAAGCTTTCATAACTATATGTTTTGTAGATAAGTTTTTTGTAACATATTCCTATGGTTCCGTGAATTTATTGTAATTGTTATTATATAAAATAATATATTTTTAAACGGTTTTTATTAACTTCACCACGTATCAACTGTCGTCGATGCTTCAAATCTTGTGATCGATTTTTCGACCACTTCTACTGCACTGAAATCAATAAAATTTGGAACTTTTATCAGGTCCCCATGACAATGCAATATTATAATATTTGTATCCTTGTATCCTCAAAGCCTGATGCTGCAAACGTACTGCTTACCTTAACCGAGAGTGTTAGACACGTGAAAATTAAAGTATAGCATGTTTGGCATTGTCAAATACTAACAGCCTGATCTTGACTTCCAACTCCTCACTCCTGATGCTGCAGTACTGCCTACAATAACGGCAAGGTTTATCTTTTATCGATATATGATTTTAAAGAAGTTCTTTAGATATTAAGTACAAACATGCGAATTCAATACTACCGTCCAACTCCTCAAATCTGATACTCCAGTGTTACTGCCTGCCACAACGGCTAGGTTTAGCGATTTGTAGATTTTGAAGTACTGCATAAGATATTTGGTAGAAACATACGGATTTCATTATCATCATCATCATCATATCAGCCGAAAGACGTTCACTGGTGAATATAGGCTTCCCCCAAAGATTGCCACAAGGACCGGCCCTGTGCCACCCGCATCTAGCGAGCTTCACCAGGTCATGAGTCCATCTTGTGGAGGACCTACCCACGCTACGCCTTCCGGTACGTGACCGCCACTCGAGAACCTTACTGCCCCAACGGCTATCGGTTCCACGCGCAACGAGCCCCGTCCACTGCCACTTCCTGCGCCCCTCCGGTCGATAGACTGACAGCGTGAGTGGATAGCGTAGGGCAGGCCTTTGGGCCTGCGGCCCTTCGGCTGATAGAGTGACAGCGTGAGTAGATCGCATAGGGCGAGCCGTCGGGCCTGCGGCCCTCCAGCTGATAGAGTGACAGCGTGAGTAGATCGCGTAGGGCGGGCCGTCGGGCCTGCGGCCCTCCAGCTGATAGAGTGACAGCGTGAGTGGATCGCGTAGGGCGAGCCGTCGGGCTTGCGGCCCTCCAGCTGATAGAGTGACAGCGTGAGTAGATCGCGTAGGGCGAACCGTCGGGCCTGCGGTCCTCTAGCTGATAGAGTGACAGCGCGAGTAGATCGCATAGGGCGAGCCGTCGGGCCTGCGGCCCTCCAGCTAATAGAGTGACAGCGTGAGTAGATCGCATAGGGCGAGCCGTCGGGCCTGCGGTCCTCCAGCTGATAGAGTTACAGCATGAGTGGTCACTTCCAAATTTTCAAATCTGATACAGCAACAGAACCATAACCGCTATTAGTGTGTCATAACCGCTGACAGCGTGTAGGACGTGGCGCCGGACCTGATGCGATCCGCTTGTTGTTATTGTGAGTTCACCCCTCGGGCTTTCGCATTCGCGTAGGGCGAGCCGTCGGGCCTTCGGTCCTCCAGCTGATAGAGTGACAGCGTGAGTGGTTCCCGTAGCGTAGGGCGAGCCGTCGGGCCTTCGGCCCTCAAGCTGATAAAGTGACAGCGTGAGTGGATTGCGTGAGCCGTCGGGCCTGCGGCCCTCTAGCTGATAAAGTAACAGCGTGAGTGGATCGCGTAGCGTAGGGCGAGCCGTCGTGCCTTCGGCCCTCCAGCTGATAGAGTGACAGCGTGAGTGGTTCGCGTAGCGTAGGGCGCGTCGTTGGGCCTTCGGCCCTCCAGTTGATAGAGTGACAGCGTGAGTGGATCGCAAGGCGTAGGGCGAGCCATCGGGCCTTCGGCCCTCCAGCTGATAGAGTGACAGCGTGAGTGGTTCGTGTAGCGTAGCCAGCTGATAGAGTGACAGCGTGAGTGGTTCGCGTAGCGTAAGGCGAGCCGTCGGGCCTTCGGCCCTCCAACTGATAAAGTGACAGCGTGAGTGGATCGCGTAGCGTAGGGTGAGCCGTCGGGCCTTCGGCCCTCCAGCTGATAGAGTGACAGCGTGGGTGTATCGCGTAGCGTAGGGCGAGCCATCGGGCCTTCGGCCCTCCAGCTGATAGAGTGACAGCGTGAGTGGTTCGCGTAGCGTAGGGCGAGCCGTCGGGCCTTCGGCCCTCCAGCTGATAGAGTGACAGCGTGAGTGGTTCGCGTAGCGTAGGGCGAGCCATCGGGCCTTCGGCCCTCCAGCTGATAGAGTGACAGCGTGAGTGGTTCGCGTAGCGTAGGGCGAGCCGTCGGGCCTTCGGCCCTCCAGCTGATAGAGTGACAGTGTGAGTGGTTCGCGTAGCGTAGGGCGAGCCGTCGGGCCCTCCAGCTTATGGTTGACTGACAGTATGAGTTTATATTTTATACTCTCGAAATTCGACTTGTATAATGTGTACAATACAAAAATTTATACTTGATTTTCTCAATAACGTATTTGATTGATATATTCCTTATTGTCAGATCTCTGTTATTTTATTAAGGAGTATGGAAATAACCATTCCAACCTCCTAGATATATTAGCAAGTTCATATTGTTCTAGGTTGCTATGAAACTATTGTTTACATGTCACTCTTATTTTTTGACTTATCAGATTATACGTATTTTCTCTAACATTTCTCGGTATACTTTAATATGGTAGCAGAGCGTTGTGTTTAATTGTTAAACGACTCTTTTATTGCAATCGTGGTGAAAAAGCGGACCTAAAAATGCAATCGACACTATCGTCGGGTGTTAAAATTGAAATCGGCCGACTTGACGGAGCCACGAACTGGCAAACTTGGAGGTACAAAATTAAGCTGCTGCTCAATAGTACTCCAGGTACGCTAGAAGCTGTAGAAGGTACGTTAGTTAAACCTGTAGATCCTGGCGTTTCAGCCGCATCTGAAGCAAATAATAAGTTTAAAACGGAAATGGAAACGTATAAAAAATGTGATAGTCAAGCACTCCTAATCCTGACTACCAACATGACTGAGGAGACCCTCTTAAAGGTAATGCGCTGTGAAACGGCAAGTAAAATGTGGGCAGAGCTTCACAGACTTTTTGATGGAGCGAAGGAAGACAGGAGTTACGACCTCTGTATGCAATTCTTCCGTTACCGTAAAAACGAGGAGCATGACATGGCCACACATATATCGACTCTCAAGACACTATGGTACGATTTAAATAATGAAATTGATGGAAACGATTTGCCTGAAATTTTATTGATTTGTAAAATACTTGATACGCTTTCGGAAGAATATTTTAGTTTTAAATCAAGCTGGGTGTTAATGAATAAAAGCGAGCGAAATATAGAAAACTTGACCACACATATTTGTGCCTATGAGAGATCCCTTAAGCAGAAAATGGTAGAACAAGGAGGAAGTGGAAGTAGCAATGAGTTACTTATGTTACGTGAAAAGAAACAATACGGAAAACAGGGTAACGGGAAGAAGTGGAAAAAATGCAATTATTGCGGAGATGGCTTTCACAAGGTTACAGCTTGTAAGAAATGGATTGCGGATGGAAGACCACCGAAACCTTCTAAGCAAACCTCAAATGTTTTAATTTTGTCAAGCCTTGCTCTAACATGTGAAGTTAAGAATACTGATCCTTATTCCTGGCATGTCGATAATGGGTCAACGTCTCATGTCACGAACAGAAGAGACATACTTAGAGATTTCGAAAGTTTTGATCCAAAATCTAATATTGTGATTACAGCAAATGGACAGGAGATAGAAGTCTTAGGAAAAGGTTCAGTCCATCTTGAAGCTGACATCAATGGCCGGAAAGAGTTAGTAATCCTATCAAACGTATGGTGCATACCAAGCATTAAACGAAACTTATTCTCCGTGCTGTACGCACAAGATACGCTGAAAAATAGTCTCTTTGAGTCTACTAATCTGTCATGCAGTTTGAAGAATAATGGAAAAGTAATATTAGTTGGTAACAGAGTTAAATATGGTGATTTATACAAACTCAACGTACAGGTTTTAATGCCGAAGAATGAAGTCTACCAACTATCAACATCTAAAAGTCTTCAACTTTATCATGAACGTTTAGGACACCAGAACAAGCGCCATGTGGCTAAATTGATTCAACAAGAGCTTGGAGTGAAGCTAAACTCAAGCTCATCAGATATCTGTGAAGGCTGCGTCTTTGGAAAGAGCCACAGACAGAAATTTGGATTGAGACCAAGAGCCACTAAGCCTGGAGAGATAGTTAGCACAGACGTATGCGGTCCGTTTCCTTTCTCGATCTCAAAGTGCAGATATTACGTTCTGTTTAAAGACATCTACTCAAAATATCGATGGATTTATTTCCTGAAGCAGAAGTCTGAAGTCCACGCATGCATGAATGATTTTCTTGCTGAAGCTAAAACTTCGGGACACGTCATACAGGAGTTGCTGAGCGATAATGGAGGAGAGTTTGATAACGAACAAGTACAGAACACTTTGAGAAAGCATGGTATTAAACAAAGGTTCACGATGCCTTATACTCCTGAACAAAACATGTCCTCGGAAAGAGAAAATCGTACAGTCGTAGAGATGACAAGAGCACTAATGCATGCTCATAATAAGATCCCAGAAGGATTATGGGCTGAAATAGCCAATGCATCAGTTTACATCCTGAATAGGACGGGACCTACTCCTGAAGAAGGAAGGTCTCCGCATGAGCTCTGGAACGGCAAGAAGCCAAAGATAAACCATCTGAGGGTAATAGGAAGCAACTGCTACGTGCATGTTCCAAAACAGAAAAGATCAAGTAAACTCGACAAAAAAGCAGAGAGGGGGATACTTATCGGGTACGACGGTGACGAAGGATATAGAATTTTCAATGTAGAGGGGCTGAAGCTGATCAGATCTCGAGATGTTGTTTTCGATGAAACACCTCTACAAGAAGAAACCAAGATTGGTACACCGCCAAAAATACCTAAGCCTGAAACAAACACCTATAACCTGCCTTTGTCTTTTACAGATTATAAGCCTGTTAGCGACATTAAGAGTCACTCTCGTCCACATGCAGAAGGTATTTCAATCGAAAAACCCGTTGAACAAGGTTGCCGTGAGGTGAGTCGTCACACTGATTCACCTGTAGAAGCAGGAGGCTGCACCGAAGAGGATTATCACGAGGTGAGTCATTCTTCTACACCTCTCGAGGCCAGTGTCGATGATGATTACCGCGAACCATGTCACGCTGATTCACTTCCTGAGGGAAGCGTTGAAGAAGAGAATGAAGATATAGCAAATACAGATCCTCAAACACGACAGTTACGTGATCGCTCCCAGCTAAAACCTCCAGGTTGGTTTAGTTTTTATAACTTTGTCAACGAGGCTATTTCTATATCTGAACCTACTTCATATCAAGACGTCCTCAGCAGCTCTGATAAAGACAAGTGGATAGAAGCAATGAACAGTGAAATAGATTCCTTACAAGGAAATCAGACCTGGGAACTGACAAATCTACCTAAAAATAGAAAAGCACTACGTTGTAAATGGGTTTTTAAAATTAAAAGAAACCCTGATGGTACAGTAGATAAGTACAAAGCACGATTAGTAGCCATTGGATATACGCAAAAGAAAGGAATTGATTATGACCAGACATTTAGCCCTGTAGCTAAAATGAGCACAATCCGGATACTTTTAAGTATTGCAGCCAATGAAGGCTTAGTTCTTCGGCAATTCGACGTCGCTACTGCCTTTTTATACGGTACAGTCAAAGAAGAGATCTTTATGCGACAGCCAGAAGGATACGACGATGGAACGAAACGAGTATGCAAACTCAAAAGAAGTCTCTACGGCTTAAAACAGGCCCCTAAATGTTGGAATCAGTGCATCCACGAAGTTCTGTTAAGTGTTGATTTTGTCCAGAGTGAAGCAGACCCTTGCGTTTATGTAAGACAACGTGGACAGAAAAAGATACTGCTTGCACTATATGTAGATGATGGACTGTTAGCTGCGTCAGATGCCAAAGAGGCTGATGATTTCATTCAAAATGAATTAATGGGACGTTTCAAAATTACGTCAAAAGTACCGTCTTACTTTCTTGGACTAGAAATAGACCAGAACAACGATGGCACAATTAGAGTCCATCAAACAGCTTACACTAAAAAATTACTTGAAAAATATGGGATGGATTACTGTAAGGAGGTCGGTACACCTATACTAAAACCTGAGAAAGGAATAGACGATTATCAAAGTTCTAAACAGAGCAATTTTCCTTACCGGCAAGCCGTTGGGTCCTTATCCTATTTAATGGCTGGAACGAGACCGGACATTGCGTTTGCAGTTGGAGTAGTATCACGGAACTTAGATAAACCTACACCAAGTAATGTACAACAAGTAAAGAGAATACTGCGATACTTGAAAGGGACTGTGGATACAGGACTTGAGTACAAGAAAGGTAAAAAGAATCTCGTGTGTTACAGCGATGCCGACCATGGCGGAGATGAAGTGAGTGGATGCTCTACTAGTGGAATAGTATGCTTGTATGCTGGAACAGCAATATCCTGGCGCAGTTCAAAGCAAACCACCATTGCTTTATCATCGACGGAGGCGGAGATAGTAGCCGCCAGTGAAGCCAGTCGTGAGATTGTTTGGCTAAGGAGATTATTCCACGACTTGAAAATCAAACTTGATACGCCTACTTTGCGAATCGATAATGAGTCAGCAATCAAGCTTGCATACAATCCTCCTTACGAACAACACCGCAAGACTAAACACATAAAACTGAAACACTTTTATGTGAGACAGTGTGTATCGGAAAAAGACATTACAATAGAGCAAGTACCGACAGCAGAGCAACTTGCCGATATTTTTACGAAGCCTCTTTACAAACCAACACTGGTAAAATTGTGTGAAGCCTTCGGATTGAAAAAGAAGAGGGAATATTAAGGAGTATGGAAATAACCATTCCAACCTCCTAGATATAATATTAGCAAGTTCATATTGTTCTAGGTTGCTATGAAACTATTGTTTACATGTCACTCTTATTTTTTGACTTATCAGATTATACGTATTTTCTCTAACATTTCTCGTTATACTTTAATATATTTAAGGTATTGTTTGAATAACACACGTCCATTTGAGACACTTCGGGCATTCAAGCTGACATTTTTTTAGTGTCGGATTTCTAAAAACATCTATTCAGCAGGGATTCCCTGTCGTTACACATAAAATAATGTCCATTACGTTCACATATGTGTCGTGAATAAGTAAAGCGCGAGAGTTAAACGCTAGCATGCATAATTGTATTGCATATTACAAACAACATCTTTGATCTAGAATAAGTAGGTATAGTATCGGCAATTAACTTAACAATGGTACTAAAAACTTGAAAATAAAATAAGTAAAAAAAGTTTTAAGTTAAACGGTTTTTATTGCACCAAAAACTAGAAAATAAAAATTAGTTGTAACTAACCGTAGATGCTACTTTCTGTAGATTAGTCACGTGAAACTATTATCACTGTAGTCTTCCCAAGTCGGATGCTGAAAACCACGTTTAGCCTCTATGTCAGTGGATTAAGCGTTACTTAATCAGAAACTTTTACCAAACTAAAATAAAAACGTGGGGAGTTATTATAAAGAAACATACATGTTCAAAAAATGTCATTGTAGCTTTAATTTTGCAATTAATCATCCATCTGTTCCAACACTTCTACGGAGGTAGTAAATAACTTTTATCAAGGCCAGAACAAAATTTATTACACTATTGCTATCTTGATTTCTATGTGTGTTCTTAAATAACTATAGTGACTTGAACACAACTGCGTACGCCCCACGTTTTTAGGGTTCCGTAGCCAAAATGGCAAAAACGGAACCCTTATAGATTCGTCATGTCCGTCTGTCCGTCTGTCCGTCTGTCACAGCCGATTTACTCGGAAACTATAAATGCTACAGTAACGAAATTTGGTAAGGATATGTGTTGTATGAACCGCTACAGGATTATGATACTAAATTGTAAAAAAAACCATTGGGGTGGGGGCCCTCCATACATGTAACTGAGGGATAGAATTTTTTTTTTAGTTGTACATAAGCGTGTGGGGTATGAATAGAAAGGTCTTTGAAAATGATATGAAGGTTTATACATCACATTTTTATTTAAGCAAATCGTTTTCGAGATATCAGCTCTCAAAGTCTGAAAAATATGTCCCCCCCCCTCTATTTTTGAAACTACGCAATATAAAATTCTGAAAAAAATAAATGTTATGCACATTAATAAACTCTATCAACGATTTTTGGTTTGATTAAATTATCTCCTATAGTTTTTGAAGTAGGTTGATTTAACTGTATTTTTTTAATAATAAATTGATAATGGTACGGAACCCTTTGCGCGCGAGTCCGACTCGCACTTGGCCGGTTTTTTTTACTATACTACATTTGTCGTATCATACACGTATAATACATTTGTCACCACCCCAACTCTTCCCGTGGGTGTCGTAAGAATCGAATGAGGGATGGAAGTGACACTGACCATTCTTTGACAGAATATTGATGATAGGCAGCAGCGTTATCATAGTGGACACATTACTGCGATCGCCAATCCGCTTGCCCAGCGTGGCGATTATGGGCATTTACCTCCTAATGCGTATACGCATAGTTAATAGGAGAGGCCTACGTCCAGCAGTGGACTGAGATAGGCTGATGATGAGTATTGTACTGTGCCATAACTGTTCCTCTCTGTGGTAGGTAAATTACTTTTACCTACCTTATGAAATTATGCAAGGCAAAGATATTTGTTGAAAGGGGTACCGTCTAATGGGTTCCATAATTTTGTAACGTCCTTGCATATGAAATTACCATATTTAAATTTCTCCTAAATCATCAAGAGACATCGGGTTAAAAATAAAATATGGCGTAGGTTTTTACGACACACTACGTGAGTTTTAAAACGTTAGAATCTGCATGAAATGATATAAATGGACGTATCACGCCTTCTCAAAAAAAGAATGCTTAGCCAAGTTGCCAATCGCCAACGCTTAGTAGCGTATCGTAGTTTTCCCTCTCTGTCACTCTTTCATATTAGTGCGACAAAGACAGGTAGCTTCCTTTCGTTTACGATTGATGATTAAGCGTTAGCGGATGGCAACTTGTCTAAGTACTCAGGTTCATATTGTTATCGCTCACAGAAAATTCAAACTTGTCGCCTTCTTTCTCTACTAAAACTTGTTACACAAATTTTACTTTGTAACACAAAAATTATGCAGTAAAATTTTGTTTTCATTAAAGGCCTTTAATTACTTATGTACATTTTTTTTGCAATCGACCTTGTTCATAACACCCTGGTTATGTCTGTGCAACATCGTTGACTAATTCCAATATAATAACCAATCAAAACATTGATTTGCCAATCACAACTATTTTAAATACCGGGTTAATAGTTATTTGTTTTACTAGGGAGCAAAGTGATTGTTTAACTCTCGTGCAAATATTGAAACCCGAGCAAGCAAAAGATTCCAGAATTTAGACCTCCAGCGCAGCGAGTGGTTCATAAAATGGAATCTTGAGCGACGCGAGGGTTTTAAGGCACAAGAGTTGAACAAGCTTTGCTGCCGAGTGAAACACAACATTTTTCACCACACTAAAGCGAGGAAACATGCGAAATAAAACTCAAACATAACAAATTAAAAGATATTTATTTGCAAGAACTCGTTTAAATTGTAAAAGAAAAAAAATATTCGGATGCGTTCTGAAATTTGCATATTGTCAACACTTTCATTTTCCTATTGTTTTTATTCGTCGTATTTTTAGGACTTTTAATTAAAAGCCTTTTACAACAAAATGTGGTATTTAATTTGGATTTTAGCATATTGAATATAATATAATGAAAGGTTCATGTGTATGTGTATGAATCTGTTTGAAAATATTGAGATTTCAAACGTACTGTCTAGTTCAAACGTTTAAAAGCTTATTGCACTCTCAGGCCGTATAAGTTATTGCTTTAGTCTATCCAGAAGATTAAAAAAAAATACTTTAACCTCTAGAGATTAAAACACAGTTTTTCGCTCTGAAATTGAAGGACAAACAGCGTGTTTACGAGCAGTTTGGTGAAAAATAATATGATTTTGTACAATAGTACATTACGACACAAGTGCGAAAAACATGAGATTCGAAACAAGTGGCGATTTTTTAAAACACGACCGTAGGAGAGGGTTTTAAATCGACACGAGTTACGAATTTCGTTTTTGCACGTGTCTCGTACGACGTTTTTTAGTGCAGATGACCCTCCAAAGTTTTGGACCTGACGTAAAATGACACACTTCTCGCACTAGAGCCTAAAAAAGCCACTATCTGTACTAAAAATACATTTTTATAATAGATTATTAAGGAAATTCTTGAGCGTGATATATTGAAGAGAGCTGACACTCAACGTTTGAAATGTCTTTGAAAAACGCATTTATATGCGCGACCATGTTTTTTTTCATAGGTCCTCCTGCAATCTCGCCCTAGCAGCCTCACGAGAGTCAGTCGTCCCGCGCCCGCCCTACAGACGGCCGCGTCGCCGCCCGCCCAAACTAGCCGCGAGTGTTGTGTGGTGAAGTGAAGTGTTGTGCTAGAAGTTGCGAGGTGATTTTATGGTACGTGATTTTAAGATTTATTTTATTTTAATGTTAAAGTATTAAAAGTTTAAGACTTGTTTTTTGTGAGATTTAAATTTAAAAAAAGGCTTGACTATTTAAGGTTGGATCAATGAAGAGTTTAAGATGGTTTTATGGTGTGGATTTCCGATTTGCTTTTTATAAATGTTTATGACGAGCCAGTGGTATATTACGAGAAGTAAAATTTTTATGTTAGTACCTGCAAAAAAAGATACAAAAAAATATGTTGAAGTTAAATGGCAAATGTTGTTGTGTATTTCATCTTCTTATAAAACAGGTTATTACTAGATTATTATATGAAATTTATAAAATTAAAACTAATTAATAGTAGTAGTAGACAGGGTTAGTTAAGCCGCTTAGATTGAAGTTATGTGTGTAAATGATACAGATTTGTAAATAAAATTTCATTCATAGTTGTCAGGTAACTGAAAAAAAAAACATTTGAAAGTCAAGTCCAAGGGGGAGGAAATAAAAAAAATGGAATTGGTTTCGTATTCCAGAAAGCCGTGTACTAATACGAATTAAATAAATGTATAATACTTCAATTATAATAAAAAAAATAGTTAATTTTGAAATAATTAAATCCTCGCAGTATGACGCCAGGTTTTTCAAAATTAATGCCAAAAGGAACCCAACTGAAACCTCTATAAACGATTTTTTTTTCCATTGCTATATTTTTACATTTAAATTATGGCAAAGAATTTCATATATTTGAGTAAAATTAAGGAAAAATTAAATTACGTAATACACATTTTTGGAACTTCATACAACCGTTATTAAATTCGTCACACAATTTTCCTGCATTCATATTGCATTGCACAAAACGTACCTACCACCAGTTGCATTCTTTCCCGCGGCAGAGTATTTCATACTTGCTTGTGGTTTTACTTAATAATGTCATTAAAGCTAATTTACCTACTTTTCATTGATTTTCAGCCGCATACCCTTGAATTGCCGATAATCGATTATTTCAATATCAAGGCTTTTTTATTAGTACAATAAAAAATAGGGTATTTATTACTACATACTTTAATACCTTACTTTCTAGGTTTCAAAATTCCATAATTTAATTACGGACTTCATTTCAACTTTTATGATTCTCACTCTTATTTTAACGACAAACTGCATTAAATCGCGTAAACTTAGTTGTGATGAAAATAGCTAGTTTTCTACTCGTACGTATTTAAATACATTTCGTAAGACATTTTTAAGGTTTTTCTTGTCAGCCTGGAGGTTCCGAGTTCAAATCCCGGCGAGGGCATCATTTGTGTAGTTATTTATCATAATTTCTTTTTCGTTGGTTCTGGGTGTCTATGTATACGTATAAGTATTTATTATACATATCGACGCTTAGTACCCACATCACAAGCCTTAATTGAGCTTATCGTGGGACTAGGTCGATTTGTGTAAGATGTCTCAAGATATTTATTTATTTAATTTTATACAAGGAAACGATCCGAAATTTGCAACACTCACTTGATGAAAAAAACGCCCGTATTATTGTTTGAATATTTCCATGAATTTTTTGCTGTAAAGTCAAGTGCAAAAATAAGTATCGAAAGAATCCGTTCATAAATATGTAACGACGATATTATTACACAGAATTAGAGTGCACTGGGACATATTTTTGAACATTTTTGTGTACATCTTATTTTATCTTTGCTTGTATTACCTGCCTATAGAACTTGAGTATAACGACGATATTGAGTAGGTAAATAACTGTTTATTTATTAATTTTATTTTATTTTTATTTTATTTGGAGATCCAACAGCTGTTACATAGACATTAGACATAAAGTAAAAATAAATAGCTACTCGTAATTATAGGAAGTCACAGATAGACTAATAATAGATAACTGTTCTCAAATACAACATGTAGCCAATGACTGTGTCCGATGATAAATGACAAATAAACGGAATTATTCCATTATTCTCATATTTACTCGACACATTTTCGACGTTATTCTTTCTGACAGTGAAAAATTGATCGAACAAATGTAATCATCGGTTGACGATCAATATTCACTTTACAAACTATCAATATCGGATAACCGATAGGTATTTATTATTCACAACAACGCAACTTGTTTTTCAATTATTTATTCAAAATATAAAACTTAGGTCAAGGGTATAATACATAATGTAATTGTCTATCACTTACTGAAGCCTTCTTGGCTGTATATTATCATCGATTTAATCCGAATTTCAGAGAATTTTCATAACTTTCTTTTGATTATTGTCCAATTTTAGAGGGTAAATTAATGAACTTTTAGTATGGGATGGACAATGGACATCCAATTCGAGAAAAAAATCAGAGTTTCCATACAAGCTCCGAGATATTAATAGGCGGAAATGTATGGAACAACAGAATTTTTGAATCTTAGAATTAACCCTCTAAAATTTTAACAGTGAATAAAAAATCAACCTGTATCGTCGCTGTCATCGATATTGGTCGATCTTTTCAAATTACCTAAACAATTTTTCAACTAGAAAAAATGCTAACAAAATGCTATATGTATTGTTTTCTTCCCATACATCGAAACCGTAAAGGTCTCAGGAAATTAATAACTAGTAAGTAATTTACTATAATTAATGTAAGTTTCATTTTCAAAGGTATTTATTTACATAGTTATCTAATAAATTTAATAAAATAGAGATTGATAATAAATAAAGTTTATTATCTCTATTTCATTTACTAAGTATTGCTATAGGTAAATTATTTAATATTGGTTTAGGGAGCGCATTAAAAAAAGAATATAATAAGGGTCCACGGAAAGAACCTGTTTAATCCGTCTACAAGTCAGGACAAATTTGCACAATAATCTATTATAAGTAAGGTTGATTTTCCTTCTGAAATTTGAATTTACTAGACACGTTATTTCCCGTTTCTTGTTAACTCCTCCTGCGGGTGTCGTAAGAGTCGACTAAGGGATTGAAGTGTCACTGACCATTATTTGACTAAAGATTAATGATGGGCAGCAGCGCCATCATAAAGGACACATTACTGCGATCGCCAACCCGCTTGCCCAGCGTGGCGATTATGGGCAATTACCTCCTAATGCGTCTATACGCAAAGTTAATAGGAGAGGCCTACGTCCAGCCGTGGACTATCATAAGCTGATGATGTGTTATTTCCGTGGACCCTTTAATTACTGTAAATATTTGGTGAAAGGGCCGATTCTCTATGGCAACACGGCTACGCTGTTTAATACAAAAACTAGTCAGGAAAAAAAATATTCACGTAAAAATCTAAATTAGTTTAATGCATGCAGCTTTGCAGAGGATTTCCTGAAAAATGAAATATTTTGTGTAAACGAAATACTGTAATCAAAGGCAGCCAGTTCCAAAAATCGCCAATTTTATTGAATAAACTTCAGAAAATATTTATCGCAAAAGTATAATAAATGCATAATGAAGTACATACCTATATACTTATAATAAGCACAAAATACACATTTCACGTTATAATGTGCTATAATATCTATACAATATTACGTTGGTAGTATAAACTCTATAGTTTTTTCTTTGTGATGTGTAATATAAAATATTAACGATGCATATTCTCAGAAAGTGCTCTTTTTCGGAAACAAGACGTTTTGTAATAGATTCCTAGATTTCCAGTTGGTTACATTTCTCTTCCAAAATGGCTACAAGCAGCTAGAAGGTGTTGATACATTTTCTCGCCAGTTTGCCTGCGACCACGGACGTAACGTCATGCCCGAAACGTCAGGGTAAATTTACGCGATTAAGAGAACGCGAGAACACGTTTGTCGTTAAAATATGAGTGAAAGTTTAAATCAATGTATAAAAGCGTGTAAGATATCACTAGAATGGTTTATTAAAATAACTTAAAGGTTTCTTTCAATCCGTTATCGAGATATCAGCTCTGAAAGTCGTGAAAAATGCACCTGACTTCCCCTTATTTTTTTTAAAACTACAAGGTATAGGTACAATTCTACAGAAATGAGGTGATGTGTATTAATAAACTATTTCAATGATTTTGTATTTAATCGAAATATCTTCTGTCAGAGTTTTTGAGATAGGTTCATTTTTTTTTTACGTACAATGCGTGCAGCGAAATTTTCCTTAGACAATTTATGTCAAATTTAAAATTCATATATAACATCATAAAAAATAGGGTATTCAATCCCGGGATTTAAATATATGCAATCCTGGGATTGTATAATGTTAAATCCCGTGATAACATTCCCTAATACAAGAAAATTCCGAGCACCTACAGAGTGATTTTTATTCACCTGAAAAATTTTAGAGGTTAATTCTGAGGTCATTATAGGGTTGAGGTATAATGTATATCGTCGCATGGTACCCACAACACAAGCCTTAATTGTGCTTACCGTGGGACTAGGTCGATTTGTGTAAGATGTCCAAAGATATTTATTTATTTAATATGTCACGAGAATTAACCCGGAAAATTGGCCGTTGAATAACAAACCACTCTGTATACTACACAGGTACACGTATAACACGTATACGTGTAACACAGGGTATTCATTTATACAATGTTAGTCAGTAATACTAAATAGTGTTTCTGACAGTACAAAGACTAAGCTCAAAGCTGTAAGCTCTACCTGCTCTGAGCTTTGTGTAAAGTTTTCGGGTAAAGCTAAATACGAAACATAAGCTCTATTAGAGATTATAGGTGAAGCCTTTGTGATAACATACGCTTTCTACCTTATTACGAGTATTACATATTATTTATTTATCACAACTAATGTAAATACTACTAATCATATTCAGCCGTTATTCGCCCACTGCTGAGCATAGGCCTCTCTTCTTGTACGCCACTGGTCCCGGTCCTGAGCTAACCTTATCCAAAAGTGACCCGTATTCTTCCGAATATCGTCCACCCATCGAGCGGTCGGACGCCCTGCGCTTCTCAAATCTGAAAGCGGCCACCAATCCGTTAACATTTTGGTCCACCTGCCATCACGCTGCCTGGCAATGTGTCCTGCCCAATTCCACTTCAGTTTGGTAATAACGTCCCCGACGTCTTGCACTTTCGTGCGACGTCGAATCTCGGTATTCCTCACACGGTCTTGTAACTTGATGCCGAGCATGGCGCGCTCCATGGCTCTTTGTGCTACTCTAATTTTATTCATAGCCTCCTTAGTGAGCGTCCATGTCTCGGCACCGTATGTCATGGTTGGCAGGACACATTGATTAAAAAGGCGGGTTTTCAGGCATTGTGGAATGTCAGCGGGTTTGAGGATATCCGCTAGTTTGTTAAACGCCGCCCAACCCAGCTGAATTCTCCTGGAGATCTCCGTTTGTTGGTGTTTTTTGTCAAAAGATAGAATATGTCCAAGATACACGTATTGCTCGACCACCTCCAGGTTTTCGTTCCCAACCATTATGGTTGGAATAGAATCACTAGAGATATTCGTCATAACTTTAGTCTTGGACATATTCATCTTAAGACCTACCTTTATGGAAGCTCGGTAGAGGTTCTGGATCATACCTTGGAGATCATCCAGGGTCTCGGCAAACAAAACAATATCATCCGCAAATCTTAAGTGCGACAAGAAGACACCATGGATGCTGATTCCAGTTCTGTCCCATTCAAGCGTTTTTATGACGTCTTCCAATACTGTCGTAAAAAGCTTGGGTGAAATGGTATCCCCTTGGCGCACTCCCCTTTGGATGGATATTGGGTCGGTAAGTTTGTGAAGCCGAACTTGCATTTTTGCCGAGCTATACAGTTCCCGCAGTAGATCCACATAGCGGGCATCGATGGAGCAGCGGTGGAGCGAGTCAAACACGGCCCAGTGCTCGACACTGTCAAAGGCCTTCTCGTAATCGACGAAGGCCATGCACAGTGGCCGGTTGTACTCATGACTCTTCTCCATCAACTGCTTTACCGCATGTATGTGATCAATGGTGGAAAATCCACTGCGGAAACCAGCTTGCTCGGGTGGTTGGCATTCATCCAAAACACGAGTGAGGCGGTTACACAAAACTTTAGCAAAAAGTTTGTAGGTGTGGGAAAGGAGGCTAATGGGGCGATAATTGCTAAGCTTCGAAATGTCCCCTTTTTTATGAAGGATGGTGACTGTTGCAGTTTTCCACGATGCCGGTGTGACAGTGCCTTGCAATACCTGATTGAATAGTTTTACAAGTACTCGGATGACAGGGTCGCCACCGGCACGGAGCAGGTCCGATGTTATGCCATCCTCGCCAGGAGACTTATCAGCTTTCATGTGATATAGTGCTTTCTTAATTTCGTCTGCTAATATAGGTGGTATATTTTCATTGTCCACATATGGGGTAGGGGGTGCTCTGGGATCTGTCGTAACTACTTGTGGTGGGTCCGAATGCGATGAATATAATGTTGCATAGTAGTCCTCGACAATTTTAACAATTTGGTCGCGGTCTGCAACCAAATTGTTATCATTGTCTCTTAGCTTAACTATTTCTTTCACTCCAGTCCGTAGTTTCCTCCTAAAAACCTTGGGACCCCTGCATTCTTTAATAGTGTTGGTAATTATGTCAGTTTTATATTTTCTCAAATCTTTCCTAATCTTTTTACTAATAATTTTACTGATACGTTCTATTTCTTTCTGATCTGTTACTGTTTCATGCCTCATTTGCCTTCTCTCCTCTATCATGGCAAGCATTTCAGGTGATAACTTTTTTTCTTTTCTCCGTACTTTGCCAAGATGTTTATCTGCTGTGTCTAGTAATGACTTGTTCAACATATTATGAATAAAGTCAACGTCAAGATTTTCTTCCTCCAGGGCCTCAAATGGGTTCTGAAGGTCTATCCGGAAGTTATCCTGAAGAAAACCGATGTCCTTGTTACTATATCTTGAAGGAGTGATGATCATCTTTGCTCGCTCTTTCTTCAAGTTAAACCCTAACGTTGCCCTAATCAACCTGTGGTCGCTTCCGGCTCTGAAATGTTTAAGAACGGTGACATCCGTGACTACATCTCTACGAGGACTTATAATGTAGTCAACTTCGTTCTTAGTTTTACCGTCGGGACTTGCCCATGTCCACTTTCTAGAAGCTCGCTTTTGAAAAAATGTGTTCATCGCGTAAAGGTGTCTTCGCTCAAGAAAATTGACTAAGGTTTGTCCTCGGCTGTTACGGATCCCAAGACCAAACATACCAACAGACTTTTCATTTGACAATTGTTCTCCAATCTTAGCATTGAAATCACCCACCAAAGTGAAATACTGGCACGGACAATCTTCAATAGCTTTTTCAATGTCTTCATAAAAGGTTTCTACCTCCTCATCAGAATGACTAGAGGTGGGGGCGTATACTTGGATTATCTTGATGGAATAACGAGTGCTGAGTTGTAGTACTACATAGCAAACGCGAGTAGATACACTTTTTATATTCTTGACTGCGGAAGCGATATTTTTGTGCAGAAGAAATCCAACCCCCCCATAGCAGGAATCCTCATACTACTAATACTAGTCATATACCTACCAAAAAAAACATACTAGAAGTTTACCAATGCACAGTCAATTTCATGATTATCACCATTAGTTTATGTTATCACTCATATTTTAAAGACAAACGGGTCTTAATCGCGTAAGCGTCAGGATATAATTAAACGTAAGTTTACGCCATTAAGACCCGTTTGTCTTTAAAATATAAATTATACAAATGTTTTTTACTATTTAGTATCATAATTTTGTATCGGTTCATACAACGCATATCCTTACCAAATTTCATTACTGTAGTATTTATTGCAGAGTAAATCTGACAAGTAAGAATGACCGACAGATGGACATAACGAATCTATAAAAGACACTGGTCTCACCACGAGCTACTAAGCTATGAACTATCGAACATTAAGAAAAATAAAAGAGACACGGTGATAGTCGCCCGGTGGTGATAGCTGGATGCTTAGCTAAGTTGACAATCGCTAACGCTTAGTAGCGTATCGTAGTTTTCCCTCATTGTCACTATTTCATATTAGTGCGACAAAAACAGTTAGTGTCCTTTCGTTTACGATTGACGATTAAGCGTTAGCCATTGCCCATTGGCAACTTATCTAAGCACGCTGATAGCTGGGCGAGTATCGCCGTGTCTCTTTTATTTATTTACACGAGAGTGCGTATCTATTGTTCGTGTTTATAGCCCATAGTTCATAATCATAATCAATTTTTTTTGCTTTCATGTAAGTATAAGGATCTTAAATGATATTACAGTTCACATGAACCCTGTAAGGGCACAGCAATTACATGAAGTGCTTAATTGTATATGTAGGGAGGCATGCATTACAGCTATGTGTTAATACTGTTAACTACACAACAAAATTAAATAGTCAGATATACATTCACAGCTTAGTCGCTCGCGATGAGACCAGTGCCTAATCCGACGGATTATTATAATATTTCCTTACCTGGAAGTGGAGTAACGAAGCTTAAATCCGTGTAAGCTAGCACCTAGCACATTTAGTGCATTAAGCTGAACTAGGGACGTAAAGCCAAATGGAAAATGTGAGCTAATATGAACCTGTTGCTCTGTTTTCAAGAATATCTTTCCTATTACGATGCATTCTACGAAAAAGTCCACCGATGTCCCATACGAACACGGTTTTTCTCAAAATTGTGGGTTTATCGAAGTTCTCTTTCGTGACCACAGGAGTCGAAAATTGCTCAACAAAATATAAGTGTATTAACTAATAACTCGGACGAAAACTCAAATTATCGGAATATACACGCGTTTGTTCGGGATAGCTCATGGAATGCTCCTTATGTAAGTAATGTGGGTCGATTGCAAAAAATATGTCCCGGTGCACTCTAATTCTGCGTAACAAGAACGTCGTAACATATTTATGAGAGGATTCTTTCGATACTTATTTTTGCACTTGACTGTACAAATTTTTTGCAATGTACCCATTACTGTATGCCTAGGTCAGAGGCCTGAGTAGACGCTGAAGCGGAGCGTCAAGCGGAGCGTGCGCGGGCGTCCTTGACAAATGCAAACGTATTAGTAAGTTACTAAGAAAGAATACGTTTGTCACCACCCCAACCTCTTCTTACGGGTGTCTTAAGAGCAGACTAAGGGATTGAATTGTCACTGACCATTCGTGATAGAATATTGATGATGCGCAACAGCGTCATCATAGTGGACGGCTGCGATCGCCAATCCGCTTGCCCAGCGTGGTGATTATGGGCATAGGGCTACACCCAGCAGTAGACTGGGATAGGCTGATCATAATGATTACGTATGCCTAGGTCTAAGGCCTGAGTAGACGCTCAATTAGGAAGCCTTTTTTTGAAATTCGAACACTCGAATCTTTCGTTCGAAAATGAATAGAAACAATGAAATGCTATTTTTGAGATTCGAGTGATAGAAAGTGCAAAAACGACTGGGGTTGATCATTCGTATTCATTCATCATAATTAATCTTCATCATTTCAGCCAAAAGACGTCCACTGCTGGACATATGCCTCCCCCAATGATAGCCAATATCACCGGTTCTGCGCTGCTTGCTTTCAGCGGGTTCCCGTGACCTTTAAACCGTATTCAGTTCTTTTAATTTAAAATTAGGTAAGGTAAGTAGAATAATATTAAACGTAAGTTTACGCGATAAAGACCCGTTTGTTAAAATATGAGTGATAATCGTGAAAGTTTAAATCAATATAAATATTTAGCGGCTTGCTAAGTTAGGCTTCATGAATGAGGGGGTTATTTTATTTTATTTTTATTTTCTTTATTGGGGAAAAAACAGATACAGGCCAACAGCATTTACAGGCAGGATGAAAATGTTACGCATAGCCTACATCCTAAGACAATTCCCACTAGGAAGTCTGCTAGTAGTTTTGGGATAGCATTGCGATCGGAACTAAAAATACAGAATTTTCTATTCTTATTCTAAAACTTAATACACATGCATTTACTTATTCTAAACATTTTAAGCTAAACAATATAAATTATAAAACTACTTAAGAGATAAGAGCATTGGGTAAGGGGTAAGGGTATTCCTCACACTAACGCCATGCATCCATCGTAGTATCTTCATCTCGGCAATCAATCTGGATGCAGGATACGATAATGATGGAAAGCACCCGTCAATAGGCTTAGAGCGTTAATTGATCGTGGCTATCGCGACGAAGCCTCCGGCCCTACCGACTTCGAAATCGTTCAGGGTCCACCAGGATAGCTCGGTCAAAATTCTTTTCGTTGTCTTATTTTGTTTCCCTAAAAAACGTGACGCAGTGGTGATTTTTGTATGAGATGATGTTTTCAATTTCTAACGTATGGATTAAAAACTAGCGTGGAAAAGAAATACAAGTGCACCGGATTTTTTATACTCAGTCGAAACAGCATCTAAAACCGTGACAGAGTGGTATGAAACAAAACAAGAATTTTGATCCTGCTACCACCGTTAACCTGCCGCTAAATAGCAGTGTTTGCACTGCTGTGTTTCGGTTTGGGGATAACATAGCCAGTGTAATTACTGGCATAGAGGCAATCCATCTAAGTCCTAAGGGTAGGCAGCGCATAGGCGATTTTTGGGTCACTATGTATGGACATAGCGATACACATGCCATGGGGACCTCAGTTCCCGCTTTCCATCAGGTAGGCTGAGAGCTCAGGGTGCTTAGCCAAGTTGCCAATCGCTAACGCTTAATCGTCAATCGTAAACGAAATTCAGCTAACTGTCTTTGTCGCACTAATTAACAGAGAGGGAAAACTACGATACGCTACTTAGCGATCGTAGTTTAGCGATAACGATTAGCGATTGGCAACTTGGCTACACATCTAGTAGTCTACCTTCGTCACATAACATAAAGTCGAGGGTTTGTCTCTCTTACTCTAATGACGCCTTCGTTGGAATGACAGAAAAATCCTCGAAAACGAATTTCGATGTTCGCGGTAACAGCTATAAATAAACCGATAAAGCTATAAATGACTCGAGTATCGTGGGAGACGGGCAGAAATAGAAATGGTAGTAAGGCTTGTCGTCTAAAAATAGGAATATTGTACGCAAGGGACGTAGGCAGATGTTGACTTATTAGTGCGTAAGGGTATTATTAATTATTAACTATATTTAGTAACTTACGGCCTATTTCACAATAAGTGCATAAATATATTCATCAAATCCAAGTATCACTATCATTTTCTCTAGTTACTTGTAGCACTGTAGGTACCGAGAAGTTTCATAAGTTGCGAAACTTGCATAGAGAATGTTCTCGGGAATCTTAATTTGACAAATGATCTAATCAAGCCAAGACCGTACTAGATACATGCCTTATGAGTTATATTTACTGCCTTGTTTACTTATTTACGATTTAAAATAATTATTTATAACACATTTTTATAAGTTCTCATAGAAACATTCTCAATGAGAACTTACTCTTAAATTCTCATGAAAATTCTCGGAAATTTTCGAGTGTATTTCCGCAATTTTGAGAATGTCCTGCAACTTGTACATTGCTAGTTATTTTTTATTGTTTTTTGGCCGTTTTTTCCGCAACTTGACATCAAATGTGCCCATTTTGCGTGGTTCTAATGCTGGCCTAGTACTTGTTGGGGACTTCACCCCTTTAATTTCTTCGCAGGTATATGCAGGTTTCCTCACGGTGTTTTCCTTCATTAAATAATCTTTTGACTATTAACTTTTAGATAGGTACATGATTACATGAAGATTTTCATGAAAAATCCATCCAAATCATTATTCCCGTAAACAACTAAAGCCATTTACTTTGTCAACATGTTACACAATAACAAAAGCCGATCACATTTCCAAAAATAAGACACAAAAGAAAACAATACTCCTGCGAAATCGGGAGCGTAATTAATAACGGTGTCCCGGATATCAATTGGGGGCGGAACAATGCCTCCATCCGTCACGGCTTGTTGCCGGATCACGGGAGTCAAGCGTGAGCGGCTTTATACAGCCTTCGCTAATAATATTAAGCAATATAAACCCTGTTTTCCAAGAAAAAGACAAATAGTATACGTTCAGCTGAGTTTTAAAAACGGGAGAGATTTAGTACGTAAATCCACACGCAAAGCATTAAAAAACAAACGGAGCGGAAGGTGAAAGAGTTGTTGTAAAAATTTGAAGTAGATGAAAGAGGAGTAAGAATGTGAGAGCACCTGATGTAAGAGATATTTAAAATGCTCTTTTCCTAACTAGTGCGAAACAATTAGCTTTCCGCACGCTTCACGCGCGGTAATTTCTCTTTTTGACGTACCTGTTATAAAAAAAATCGTCCCTTACACGCGCACTAGTTAGGGAATGTACTATTTTGAAAGGAACTTAAAGGTCAGAAAAAGATAGGCTTGATATGCTTATTTGTGATGTTACATACTTATTGTTATATACTTGGATTTCCATCCAATCCAAAGAAACCTTCGTTATCGAAAGCTTCTGTCATAAGAAAAAATAACTTATCGATAAAATAATATCTAGTGGAAGTATCACAGAATTAGATTTGGATAGAAGAAACAAGTTCATTCATTTGTATGGCGGCCGAGCGTGTGTGGTTTTGTACCTACTGAAGTTGTTACTTGCCTATGATTTTAAATATGTCTCAGGTCCTTGAGTATTCATATTTTTTTGTGTTGTTGCAATTAATATTACTTAAAGAGGCATTATTAATGTTCTTGTTCACTTCAATTTACAAAATTTGACGCCCGAAAGCTGCAAGCTGCGTGCGATTAAAGACGGACAACTCAGTGAATTTCACTGAGTTCATTTGACACGCTAAGTAGATACGTTTGCTTGATCTATGGTATATATGACATCTGTGGGAAGTATCTAAATTTTGTTCGTGCCACCATGATTTTGTCTGGACATCGTCCTTATCGATAAAGGGGATGTCTGTAGAATATGCAGTTTTAGATAACCCATACGTGACAGAGAAAGACTTATACAATTATGCTCGAGAAAGACACATGCGACTATCAGCATGATGGATAGACAAAATAAACAAACAACAATAACGGTGCTTCGGATATTGGGGGCGGATATGCCTCCATACGTCACGATTTGCCGTATCACGGGAGTCAAGCGTGAACGAGCGGTAACAAGAAAATTGCTATTATTTTGTCAGCCTCCGTAGCTTATTTGGTAGCCCTGCCTACGAAGCTGAAGGTTCCGGGTTCGAATCCCGGCGAGGGCATTATTTGTACATTTATTTATCATAAATATTTATTTTGTTACTTGGTCGTGGCTGTGTATTTGTTTAAGTATCTATATGTATCTATCTATTATATATATCATCGCTTGATACACACATCACAAGCTTTCATTGAGCTTACTGTGGAACTAGGTCGATTTGTGTGCTATTTATAAAAAAGTGCAAAAATATAATCTTCTTATAAATATGTTCTTATAAAGGTGCGGTTAAACTAAAAGAGCATTCGCTGTTCTAACCTCCCACTTTACGAAATTCGATCGGTACACAAAACGTGATTGATTGATTTCTTAGAACGGGCGCTAGAACAGCGAATGCTCTTTTGGTTTAAACGCACCTTTACACAGAATAAAGTCCACTGGCACATATTTTTAAACGGTTTTTATTAACTTCACCGCGTATCAACTGTCGTCGATGCTTCAAATTTTGTGGTCGATTTTTCGACCACTTCTACTGCACCGAAATCAATAAAATTTGGAACTCTTATCAAGTCCCCATGACAATGCAATATTATAATATTTGTATCCTTGCATCCTCAAAGCCTGATGCTGCAGACGTACTGCCTACCTTAACCAAGAGTGTTAGACACGTGAAAATGAAAGTATAGCATGTTTGGCATAATCAAATACTAACAGCCTGATCTTGACTTTCAACTCCTCACTCCTGATGCTGCAGTACTGCCCACAATAACCACAAGGTTTATCTTTTATCGATATCTTGATTTCAATGAAGTTCTTTAGATAATTAAGTAGAAACATGCGAATTTAATACTTAACGTCCAACTCCTCAAATCTGATACTCCAGTGTTACTGCCTGCCATAACCGCTAGGTTTAGCGATATGTAGATTTTGAAGTACTGCTTTAGATGTTTGGTAGAAACATACCGATTTCATTATCATCATCAATTCATCATCATCATATCAGCCGAAAGACGTTCACTGGTGAATATAGGCCTCCCCCAAGTCCACCTTGTGGGGGGCCTACCCACGCTGCGCCTTCCGGTACGTGACCACCACTCGAGAACCTTACCGCGTTCGGTTCCACGCGCAACGAGCCCGGCCCACTGCCCCTTCAGTTAAGCGATTCGAAGAGCTATATCGGGTACTTTAGTTCTGCTGCGGATGGTCTCATTTCTAATCCGATATCGCTGAGAGACTCCTAGCATAGCCCTCTCCATTGCCCTTTGGGTGACATTGAGCCTTCTTATGAGCCCCTTTGTAAACGACCACGGTTAAGTACTGTATGTCATCACTGGCAATGGCAACATACACTGGTCAAAGACTTTCGTCTTCAAACCTGGCGGAATATTGGACGAAAAGATACAGACGGATTTAATACTGACTGCCAACTCCTAAAACCTGATGCTGCTAAGACACGTGCCACTGCCTGCCAGAACCACCAGGTTTATCGAAATGTTGAATTTAAAGTAATGTTTTAGCTAATGGGTAAAAACATATACATTGAATACTTACTCACTTCCAAATCCTCAAATCTGATACTGCAATATTACCATAACTGCTATTAGTGTGCCATAACCGCTGACAGCGTGGGTAGTTCACGTAGGGCGTGGCGCCGGACCTGCGGTCCGCTTGTTGATAGTGTGAGTTCACCCCTCGGGCCTTCGGGTTCGCGTAGGGCAAGCCGTCGGGCCTGCGGCCCTCCGGCCGATAGACTGACAGCGTGAGTGGTTCGCGTAGGGCGAGCTGTTGGGTTCAGCTGATAGACTGACAGCGTGAGTGGATTGCGTGGGGCGAGCCCTCGGGCCTGCGGCCCTCCAGCTGATAGCGACAGCGTGAGTGGGTCGCGTAGGGCGAGCCGTCGGGCCTGCGGCCCTCCAGCTGATAGAGTGACGGCGTTAGTGGACCGCGTAGGGCAAGCCGTCAGGCCTGCGGCCCTCCAACTGATAGAGTGACAGCGTGAGTGGATCGCGTAAGGTAGCGCGAGCCGTCGGGCCTTCGGCCCTCCAGCTAATAGAGTGACAGCATGAGTGGATCGCGTAGCGTAGGGCGAGCCGTCGGGCCTTCGGCCCTCCTGTTGATAGAGTGACAGCGTGTGTGGATCGCGTAGGGCGACCCGTCGGGCCTGCGGCCCTCCAGCTGATAGAGTGACAGCGTGAGTGAATCGCGTAGGGGAGCCGTCGGGCCTGCGGTCCTCCAGCTGATACAGTGGCAGCATGAGTGGATCGCATAGCGTAGGGCGAGCCGTCGGTCCTGCGGCCCTCCGGTTGGTCGACTGACAGTATGAGTTTATATTTTATAGTCTCGAAATTCGACTTGTATAACGTCGGCTGACAAGCAAAGCTCACTATAAAAACTGTCACTACTCTTAGCAACCTCTTATGTCAGTATTGAATCAGAACTTAGATACGATCTCTATTTCAAGTAGGTATTTGTTACTTAGTGAGTTTTGGTTGTCAACCGACGATAATGTGTACAATATAAACAATTTAACTTGATTTTCTCAATAACCCAAATTGATTTATATATTCCTTATTGTCAGATCTCTGTTATCTAAGGTATTGTATGAATAACACGTCCATTTAAGACACTTCGGGCATTCAAGCTGACATTTTTTTAGTGTCGGATTTCTAAAAATATCTATTCAGCAGGGATTCCCCACTCGTTACACATAAAATAATGTCCATTACGTTTACATATGTGTCGTGATTAAAATGCGAGAGTTAAACGCTAGCATGCATAATTGTATTGCATATTACAAACAAGATCTTTGATCTAGAATAAGTGAGTATAGTATCGGAAATCAACTTAACAATTTCACTAAAAACTTGAAAATAAAATAAGTAAAAAAAGTTTTAAGTTAAACGGTTTTTATTGCACCAAAAACTAGAAAATAAAAATTAGTTGTAACTAACCGTAGAAGCTACTTTCTGTAGATTAGTCACGTGAAACTATTATCACTGTAGTCTTCCCAAGTCGGATGCTGAAAGCCACGTTTAGCCTCTATGTCAGTGGATTAAGCGTTACCTAATCGGAAACTTTTACCAAACTAAAATAAAAACGTGGGGTGCTATTATAAAGAAACATACAAGTTCAAAATATGTAATTGTACTTAGCTTTAATTTTGCAATTAATCATCCATCTATTTCAACATTTTATCAAGGCCAGAACAAAACTTATTACACTATTGCTGTCTTGATTTCTGTGTGTTCTTAAATAACTATAGTGACTTAATCACAATTGCTTACGCCCCACGTTTTTATTTTAGTTTGGTAATAGTTTCCGATTAACGCTTAATCCACTGACATAGAGGCTAAACGTGGCTTTCAGCATCCGACTTGGGAAGACTACAGTGATAATAGTTTCACGTGACTAATCTACAGAAAGTAGCTTCTACGTTTAGTTACAACTAATTTTTATTTTCTAGTTTTTGGTGCAATAAAAACCGTTTAACTTAAAACTTTTTTTACTTATTTTATATATAGTTACATCTTATTTTGTCTTTGATTCTAAGTACTTACTAATAGTTTTTCAGTAGGTAGCAGAGTCGGGCAAAAAGTTAACTGATTATTACTGTAAATTACATTTGTCAGAGTAACTTGTAATCTAAATTACAAAGTACTCATAAAAAGTAATGCGAAATAGTAATTGGATTACTTTTTTCCCAATTCTGGTAGGTAGATATTTTATATTAGTTTTAGCCAACTTCAAAAAAGGAGGCAGTTCTCAATTTTACAAATTTTGTGTTTTATCTTTTGTATGTATGTTACTCGTAAACGTGAGCCGATTTTTTTAAATCGGTGAATCCACGATATAATATATGTTTCATTGGCACCAAGTCGGCGTCTGTTAAAATTCTAGTAATATTATGACAACGTTATATCTATTTCATTAGATTATTCATAAAATTCAATACAAGAATACATCCTTATTAATAGATGACAATGATTAATTCCAATTTTTTAATTATAAGGTTATAACCTGAAACTCCGTTTTTAATTTGATGTGTATTTTCTTTATTTAGCCTTTATTTAGCATTTACAGTGTTTATTTAAGACTTCTAAAGGAATTATTTTTTATTTAAGTAACTTTAGTATTTAAAGCCCTTTATAGATTGACGAGTATACTCGTCCTTGGCTCTACATTTTCAACCTAATACCAAATTATGATTTTCAGTTTTCATTTTCAGTGCTCACTAGACTAGAATTTCTAGATTATTTCTTCTAGATTTTAGAATTAGTTTTGTTTGATATAATACTAAATGAAATATTGTAATTCATTGTCAAAGAATAACTTACTTAATATTGTTAACTAAAACAAAAGGCTTGTAAACCTTACCTTCATTTTTATAAAATACGCAGCTGAATTCTGTACATTATTATTTTTGAACTGAAACATCATAGATAATAGTGGTCTGTAAAAATAATGAACAATATTTTTTATGTTCCTAAGAGCAGACGTCTAGTTATTTATTCACGTAAAATGTATGTAAAAATTTTGGCTTTAACATCATTTTATATTTATCTATTAATATTAAATAAGATTTAGGTTAACATAGAAAATCATGTATAATGTATTGAAGGGGTCACATGACGAATGGAGGCTACGACGATTTAGTACTAATGCGAATCATTTTAAGACCTAAATTGAATCATTGTGACAGTTCCAAAGAAGAACTGTCAAAACCTGACTAAGCAGCATGATAGCAATGCAAGTATGGGCAAGCGGGTTGGCGATCGCTGTAATGTGTCCACTATGATGACGCTGCTGCCCATCATCATTATTTTATCAAATAATGGTCAGTGACACTTCAATCCCTTAGTAGACTCTTACGACATCCGGCAGGAGGAGTTGGAGTGGTGACAAATGTATTCTTACTGCCGTCACCACACGGCAAACCACAATACAACAAAATTATCCAATATCGGACCTCACAAATGCGGGCCTTTACAGCCCATTGGGTAAGATTGTGCGCGGTTTTCCTTCACATTTGCGGATCTCTGAGGGAGGAAATGTTTTTTTTTCGCGTATGGGCTGCTTTGAGCCCCGTGTTCCCTTATTTACGGCAAGAAAATGGTCAGATTCGAGTATTTTTGTTCTGTAGGTGAATATTGCCGATTTTGTTTTATGCGTTTTGGATGTAACCACAATATTTAAAACCATAAAACTACCTAGCTATGGTCAAATATTGCAACTATGGTCCATAATTTCAACTAAACATTAAATAAGCATTAGTCCCAATTTATTTTTGTATTTCAAGTTTTTATTATTTAGTATTTTGTGATTGCTGTTGATGTCCTTAATAGCTAAATAAATAAATAAATTATTAGGGAGGAGTTTTTGCCTATGCACAATTAATGTCACAATTAGCTACACGCAATGGAAAATATTCGATTTAGTTTTCTGCCCTGCTAAGCGAAATAGCGATATCTCAAAAATAGAGGCATTTGGAAATGGAATTGTCAGCTGTAGAATTTAAGGTGCATGTTTGTATTAAATTTTATTTTTAGATATCGCTATTATGCTTGGCAGGGCAGTTTTAGACCGTTGTTGGAAGCGTCCAACAGGGTTATAATGTCTCTGTAACTGACTCTGTAAATATCTTGTAAACCACATTAAAATAGTAATAAATACTGAGTAGGTATTGAGAAGTCGACTAAGGGATTGGAGTGTCACTGACCATTCTACATCGATGATGGGCAGCAGCGTCATCATAGTGGGCACATTACTGCGATCGCCAATCAGCTTGCCCAGCGTGGCGATTATGGGCATTTACCTCCTAATGCGTCTATAGGCATAGTTAATAGGAGAGGCCTACGTCCAGCAGTGGACTATCATAAACTGATGATGATCAAGAGGTATTGAGATTTGGCGAAATGAAATTCTGCGAATTGTCGATTAGAAAGCGATATTCGGCGATAATTTAGAGAACTATCGAACTACGAACAAACCTGCATATGTCACAAGCTATTACTAAAACATGTCGAATACATCCCTGCCATGTTGTTCTTTCAGTCTTTGCGTAATACATGGCCTATTCGGAGCCATCCTTTTAAATTGTCTTTAGCTATTTTCGTTGTACTTTTTTAGGTTTTTGTATACCCTCATGTCACGTAGGACATGAGATGTACTGATTAAGTTTTCTTTTAAGCGAAAGAGAAGGTTTCCATTTCGGACTCTGTTTGTTTTTTGACGCATGATTTTTAATTTTTTAATAAAATTAGTACTCGTTTCAAAAAACCTCGAAACTAATAAAAATATGAATCGGGCATTAATAAAACTGTATGTACTTACCTCATTGTTTTGGAAATTCCAACATGGCGGATTTTCGCGCCACTCGTATCATACATTACTTACATCATTAGAATATTTTCGAGGTCGGCTGAAACATTCCTTACAATGTTTACTCCTAAAAAATACGTAATAAAAATACCTTTTTATGGTTACTGTGTTATGAAAATGAATTTTATCTTTTTCATGTATGTAATTTAAGTAGCGTAAGAAAAAAGCGAATTTTCCTATTATTTATTTGTATTCTATCGCTGTTATTTATTTTTCCTAACTAGTGCGGAAATGTAAACTTTGCACACGCTTTGCGTGCGTATTTTTCTCTTTTTAAGGCACTTGTTACGAAAAAAGTCGTTCGATACACGTGTAAAAACCTTTTTTTTAACTCGGAAGATTGTCACCCTCGTTTCACTCGGGCTCCAAATTTCACCCTCGTCGAAAAAAATTTTTTTTGCACTTGCATCGAAATGTACTATTGTAGTAGTTCGCCGCGTAGTAACAGTAGTAGCAATACATTTGTCACCACCCCAAGTCTTCCCGCGGGTGTCGTAAGAGTCGACTAAGGGATTGAAGTGTCACTGACCATTCGTTATTTATAGAAGATTAATGATAGGCCGCAGCGTCATCATAGTTGACACACTACTGCGATCGCCAACCCGCTTGCCTAGCGTGGCGATTATGGACATTTACCTCCAAATGCGGTCATACACATAGGTAATAGAAGTCCTACGACCAGGGGCCTATTTCTCGAAAGCTTGTAACTTGTATCACAAGCGGAAGTCCTTATCTAATTAATAGTGTTAAAAAGAGACTTCCACTTGTATTACAAGTTACAAGCTTTTGAGAAATGGGCCCCTGGGACCTATTTCTCGAAAGCTTGTATTACAAGCGGAAGTCTTTATCTTATTAATGATGTTAAAAAGAGACTTCCACTTGTATTACAAGTTACAAGCGTTCCAAAAACGAGCCCCTGGATTTCATTTCTCAAAAGCTTGTATTTTACAAGACAAAAAAACTATTATTTGTATGGAAATGAGACGGTGCGGTGTTGGCCGGCGCGGCGCCGTAACGTCCTAGTGGGCATAGTCTCATATTTTTCAATACAAAGAATAGTTTTTTATATTGATTTAACCCACCCGTGGTCGCAGGCAGACCCGTGGTTGCAGGCCGTGGTCTGCAACCACGGGTGTAACGTCATGCCCGAAACATCAGGATATAATTAAACGTAAGTTTACGCGATTAAGACCCGTTTGTCTTTAAAATATGAATAGTTTTTTGTCTGATACGTTCACGCAACGGTCATGGTAAGGTACGGTCTAATGGGCAGAGACCTTAACACTATAAATTAGATAAGGACTTCTGCTTGTATTACAAGGTACAAGCTTTTGAGAAATAGTATCCAGCAATGAACCGAAATAGGCTGATTATCAGAGCCCGGAAAATCCATAGCAAAACAAAAGACTATCGCAATGAAAGTGGGGTGAGAAACATTAAATTTTACTATCGATGTCGAGTAAGTTTATACATATATCAATTATCAAGTTATCAGCCACGTCCGTTTCAACCCGTTTTAAGATACAAATAAAAATGAGATAGGTATCTACAATGACACGACTTATATTTTATCGCTGTCATTCGCAATGAAATTACAATAATGATATTCAATATCTTATGGAGTATTAATTTTCTGAAGTGTCTATTATTTCCAATGAGGTTGATTTTTTTTAGGTATTTTTTTTTGTCCTTGTGTCCTGACTACGGCGAGGCCAAGAGGGAAGGGTTACATTACAAATCAAGTTCTTATTGGGTCGGCAACGCGCATGTGACATCCCTGGGGTTGCAAGCGCCCATAGGCTACGGTGACTGCTTTCCATCAGGCGGGCCGTATGCTTGTTTGCCACCGACGTGGTATAAAAAAAAAAAAAACATATAATGAATTATAAGTAACGTTGCATTTTAGATGATTAAACACATATAAAACAATGTAGGTGTCTAGAAAGAAAAGAAAAGAATAATAATTTATTCAGTGTGCTTAAAATACAAACATAGGTACAAACTAAAACATATCATTAACAATTAAAGCGTCACTGAAAAGGTTTTCACTCAGCTTTATGTCAAGATACTTGTTAGGTACCTTGACGCTGATCTTCCGTGAAAACCATTTCATAGGAACGCGTCAGTACGTATGAAATGGTTTTCACGAAAGACCAGCGTCTAATCATATCGCTATGATTTTTAGACAATACTTACTCGATATCGATAAAAAAATGTTTCTCACTCTAGTTTGATTGCAGTCCTTTGTTTTTAGTATGGATTTTCTGGGCTGTGCTGATTATGTCCAGTGATTTATTTGCAGTACTTAATTGCTCTAAGGACTGATTTTTCAATCCCCAGTTAACAGTAACTGTCAAATAAATGTTAGCCCTGTCCTTTTTTGACTAATGATTTTAGAAAAGGATAGTGATAATTTTAACTAACGGATAGGTTTATTTGGGGATTGAAAAATCAGCCCTAAATCAAATACATTACAGAATAGATCGAGTTCTTTTTCTACATAAATTTATAACTCCTGTTTCGTAACTTCGTAACTTTTCCTTATCAGCAAATAGTTCCGTTTAGTTACCGTTCGGGGTAAATGCGGCCAATACAATCAATAACCTCTGTCGAAGCCAACTCGGCTTGTAATCGGGGCAAGATCGTGTAAGGTTTGTCGCACACTCACGACTAATTTCTTTAATGTTTTAATTCTTTATTACACTACACCACAGATCATCAGCCTATTTTAGTCCACTGCTGGACAGAGGCCTCTTCTCATATTTTAAAGACTATGCATGGGCGCAGGCAGACATCGTGGTCTGCCTGCGACCACGGGTGTAACGTCATGCCCGAAACGTCAGGATATAATTAAACGGAAGTTTACGCGATTAAGACCCGTTTGTCTTTAAAATATGAGTGATAATCGTGAAAGTTTAAATCAATATAGAGGCCTCTTCTATAGGTATGCGTAGGTGTAAATTTAAAATAAATAAATACATATATTGGGATACGTCTTACACAAATCGACTTAGTCCCACGTTAAGCGCCACCAAACAACGATGCATACACAATGATTAACGCATTTTAGGAAACGATTTTGTTACTGCGTTGTCTTAGTCTTGTCATACTAAATTGGCAAACATTAAGTGGACAAAAAAAATCTTTAATTTCCTAGCATATGGCAAAAAAAGCTTAACAGTGCATTGTTTCGACAGTTTTATTAATAAAATACTTTTGCATTGTAGTGAGGTATTCAACCAATAAATAACATAATATTTTTGAAGATTTCACCAAAACTTATTTCAAATTTCTTGCTTCTTTTAGCCTCAGGAATATGCCGTTAAAATGTTTCTCTTTCGTCATGGGCACCTAGTATATTGGGTTTGGCTTATCTGGAACTGTATGCATTATAGGGTTAGAAGTCGTTTATGAATAAGGGAGTAAGTCGCTAGTTTACACGCGCCCTTAACACTACGCACGTACGGGAAAAGGAATCCATTCGGTTTATTTATTTTAATGTTAGGGCGACCGCTAGAATACTAACGGTAGTAAATATGTTTTTGCGTTGTGAATTGATTTCAACATTTACTGTAATTTATATTCAGCGAATAAAATAACACTAAATTTAATGTTGAAACATGATATGTTTTAAAATAACACAGAGCATTGAAATATGAAATGTTTTAGTCGGTGTATTGCCAAGTTAAACCTAGTATATCATAGTCGGGCACAGAATAGATAAATAAATAATAAATAATTTTCTTGGGACTTAAAACACAAATTTAGTTTAAGCTCAATTAAGGCTTGTGATGTGGGTACCAGTCGACCATATATATATATAATAGATAGATACACAGAGATACTTAAATACATAGCCCAAGGAACAAATATTTCTGATAAATAAATATACAAATAATACCCTCGCCGGTACTCGAACCCGCAACCTCCAAATTATTAAAAAAATCCTTTCCAGCCTAGGGGAGGAAAAGCAATTTTCCACCCGCATACCTACCCATGATAACTCAACTTTTTGAAAAGGAGGGATGAAAAGTATTTAATTTGATTTGATTTCTAATCCCTTCCTTATACTACATATACATATACATACCTTGCAATTTTAAATTATATACGAAGTAATGTACAATATATCACATGCTAGATATCCATCTACTTCGTCGATATACGAGTAAGAACGTCGTATGAAACCAAGGTTGTAAATATTCATATTGCCTTTTCTCTATAACTCGCATTCGAACGGAATCTTCGCAACGAGACGGGAGTAATATTGCTTACCTAGAACATGTTCTAGAAACATCCGGCAAGTAATATGAAGAGCATTCTTGTATATACGGCGTGTATTTTTAGGGTTCCGTAGAAAACAAGAAAGCCTTACAGTTTCGCCATCCATCTGTCCGTCCGTCTGTCTGTCCGTAGCATAGCTCAGTGGCCGTTAACACTAGAAATCTGCAATTGGGTACAGGTATACATGTTAATCAGAATCACGCCAGCAAAGTAGTAGAATAAAATATAGAATAGTTATTTATAACACAAGGGAGCAATGTTGTTGCTCAACTGTCGTGCCATTATTGAGACCTGAGCTAGTGAAAGATTGCAAAATTGAGCCATTGTGCATTGTGGGGTGTCAAAAGAAAAGTGAAAAAGTGTTAAAAAGAATAAGGTCTCGAATGAATTATTTATATGAAAGGTATTATTTTTGGAGATAACCGCTCTAGAATAAACAAAAACATATATGGAGAAAAAAAATTGTCTTTATACTTCGTTTTACCACTTTGTCAGCGTGTATTGGAGAACCTTTACGAAATTGCAAATTTCTAGTCCTAATTGGTCACTGAGCTATGTTGTGGACAGACGGACGGACATAGCGAAACTATACAATATTCTTAAACCTACTTCTTACGTTGCCTTATTCCCTGTATAATCTTATTTCCTTATTTTAATAAAAAAGTCTGTGTATAATCTGAAAATACTGTCACAAACACCTAATAAATCAACTATATAGGTTCTTTCCAGCTGAGATTCACTGTAATGGCGTACTTCCGGTAGTTTATCTCTTTGTATACGTTGCAAACAAGCATACGCGCCGCCAGATGTCACGTAGGTGAGCTGTTAGGTTATTTTAGTAAGACCTAACTCACCTAAAATCTAAATAATTATTAGATTACAGTTTTGTGTACCTAAAAAAATACATATTTACCTTTGTGTGAAATAATCAGTTTATTTTTTTTTTGTTTCACTTTTTGAGACACCCGTCATCATCATCAGCATATGCTAGGCCACTGCTGGACGTAGGTCTCTCCTATTAACTATGCTCATAGACGCATTAGGAGGTAAATACCCATAATCGTCACGCTGGGCAAGCGGATTTGCGATCGCTGTAATGTGTCCACTATGATGACGCTGCTGCCCATCATGACGCTGCCATCCGTATAAGTGAAAATGCCCCCATAAAGCTAATGAACGCTTTTCTAGAAGTGTCACACGCGTTTTGTTGTGAAACATTTATTTCTTCATTTGTATGATGATAAATGACTCAAAAAACATAAAGAAAACAAAGTAAGGTAAGCCCTGTCACATATATATGTCGTACCTTCGTCGGTCTTTTTTCTATCCTCAGATGACGGCCCTAGATTACCTAGTACCAGTCTAGACCACAATGTGAGGACTGGAAATATAAGGGTTATTTCAACAAGTAGACAAACATATGTGAGTAAATGTCATGGGTCATGAACATATTTTTCTACTTACTCAATACTTTATGCAATTTCACAAGTTATAAAGATGGTAATAAACTTACAAGCTAAATCTTTGTGAACCCCAGGGATAGATACCTTAGTACGGTAATGGGATGGCTAAGGGCTAAAATAATAATATCGATAATTCGTGCCACAAGTATGTGCATCCGCGGCACACGGCACAAATTCAGATCTGTAAAACGACTATTTAATTTGGATTTCATAACGGAGCAGTTATCCCCACCATAATTAACCAGAGCATCCGGCAACATCAAGATTAATAATACTTTTTTTTATATGTTTTTTTTTGTTACATTTATAAATAAATTCTTGTTGAACGGTTAAAAAGTACCCTGTTGGGCACTGCAATATAATTAAGGTGCATTTATACCAAACGAGCATTCCCTCATTCTATCCCCCACTCTACGAAATTCGTTCGTTACACAAAACGTGATTTGCCCTATAAATATAGGTTCGTATTGTTGATCGCTCATAGAACATTTGCATTTGTCATTTTTCAGTGCTAAAAGTTTTTTCCTAACTAGTGCGGAAAATAAGCTTCGCGTGCGTAAATTTCTCTTTTTAAGGCACTTGTTATGAAAAAAATCGTTTGATACACGTGTAAAACTTCAGTTTAACTCGGGTGATTGTTGCCCTCGTTTCACTCGGGCTCCAACTTTCACCCTCGTCGAAATTTTTTTTTTGCACTTGCATCAAAATGTACTATATCCTAACTAGGGCGGAAAAGTTAACTTTGCGTACGCTTCGCGTGCGTAAATTTCTCTTTTGAAGGTACTTGTTATGAAAAAAGTCGTTCGATACTTTCTTTTAACTAGTTTTAACTCGGGTCATTGTCGCTCTCGTTTCACTCGGGCACCAACTTTCACCCTCGTCGAAAAAAAATGTTTTTGCACTTGTATCGAATTGTACTATTTTGCAATAGCCTACCCCTGCGACCATATATAACATGGACGTCTAACGCCAGCTCAAAAATGCCCCCAAAAACAATTGTTCAATTGTGCCAAGATGGGCAGGACATAGCGCTTTTCTTTACACCGCGCATATTTCGGCGCAACATCTTTGACAAATGTTTATAGAATATAGCCAATCAAAACTTTGATGGACCAATCACAACTATTTTTAAATGGCGGTTTAAGTTGTTATAGGTTGATATTGAAATTCATGATGCATTGAAGAGGGGGTGACGCTTGTCAACTAAAATTCAGGACCGTTTTTGAAAGGCAATTTAGTATGGCGTGCGGCTTCCATGTTTTATTTGTTCGTAGGCCTACCCCTACTGAGCTTTAGCGATTCGCATCACAGTTACCTACACAGATAATATTAGGTCATTACATTACCTATGAAATTGGCGTTTTGTATAGAGAATTTTGTGAAAGTTATTTTCCATACAATGAATTTTGTGCATATTTTTTGATGTCAAAATCAAAATAAACCAAATTTTGCTGGTAATATTAGACACTTCTAAGGCGTGTTTTGTATATCTTTTTTTCAGAAAACAAGGTACTATCAGTATCACACATTTATACCTATTTCAAACATATGAACCGGCAGCATATGGCAAGAGTTGTTTTCAAACTTTATTTTTGAATATTATTTAAGGGAAAAAAACTATTATTAGTGTGAAAAAACCATTTTTACACAGTGCACTGTTGAAAACAAAGAATATATCTAAGTTTCTCTCTAGATAATAAAATTAGGGATCAACTGACCTAACAATTATATGACCAAAAACGCCAATTTCATAGGTAGGTACCTAGGTACCCAATACAATACAAAATGAGAAAATAACATTGTTGTTTCCTCATTTTGTCAACTTTAGCCCAGTCCGAGCAACGATATGGATCATTTCAGATTATTATTGGCAGTAAATTTTATAGCTAATGCTATTCAATGCTGTTGAGCTATAATGTTTCCGGGGTCAAGTCAATTGGTAATGATTTGGCACAGATTTACTCAAATAGAGTTCACATTGAAGTCGAAATGAGAACCTCATTATCACCACATTTTATTCTACTAAATAAACAAAGTAAGAGAAATTTTCAAAATGTATTTTTTTATGAAAACAGTTTATATAAGAACTTTTTAACGTTTTTGTGAAAACACAAATCAAATTATTTACTAACTAAATATTTTGATTTGTATTTTTTATTTTTCCCCAGTAGTCACGCTACATAATAGGTACTATATAAATTATAAATATTAGATGTCATTATACCAAAGAAAAACGACCAAGATCACCTAACGTCCGAGGTGAGGAGCTAAGACCGAGTGGCCGAGGGGTGCAGGCATCAGCCGCGAAAGCTGAGCACGTGGATTCAATCCCCACCTCGGACGTTAGGTGATCTTGGTCGTTTTTCTTTGGTATATGACATCTAATATTTATAATAAGAATC
>JALPQI010002777.1:0-101162 GCA_025490895.1 Thaumatotibia leucotreta | reverse complement strand
TTATTGGCGCTCTCACTACGTTCGAGCGCTATAATATGCCGCGTGCTATGAATCACTTTCGACCCTTGGTTAAAAATCTACTATTGTTGCTCGCCCATAGAACATTTGGGTATCGCATTTATTTTTAATTACAAAAGTTTTGGCAAGTAATGAACAACCTTAAAAAATGGATTGGCGCTCCATAGGTTATCCTCCGATAACTCTAATAACAAAAATAATTTGTCAGACTCTGCTCAGCATATAAAATGCTTTAGTCAAAGAAAACGTTGTTTTTCCATGACTATTGGTAGTTTTGTGTATTTTTCAGTCTTGCACTGCAAAGTCGGCGAAAGTAGAAATGTATTTGTGTAAAAGTTTTGAATGTCGATACACTAGAGCCTTCTGTAACTCCAACCGGTAGCTAAACTCTAATTTTCTTTTCCAGGCAACACACAGGCGAGACTCCGTTCAAGTGCACGTACTGTTCCAAGTCGTTCTCACGCAAGGAGCACCTCACGAACCACGTGCACCTGCACACTGGCGAGACGCCGCACAAGTGCCCTTTCTGCACCAAGACGTTCTCGAGGAAAGAACACCTTACCAACCATGTCAGGTTAGTTCGAATACCTACGAACAAATAAAACATGGAAGCCTCACGCCATAGTAAATTGCCTTTCAAAAACGGTCCTGAATTTTAGTTGACAAATGTCACACCTTCATTAATGCATCACGGCAATGAATTTCAATGTCAACCTATAAAAACTTAAACCGCCATTTAAAAATAGTTGCGATTGGTCCATCAAACTTTTGATTGGCTATATTCTATAACCATTTGTCAAAGATGTTGCGCCGAAATATGCGCGGTGTTAAGAAAAGCGCTATGTCCTGCCCATCTTGGCACAATTGAACAATTGTTTTTGGGGGCATTTTTGAGCTGGCGTTAGACGTCCATGTTATATATGCTCGCAGTCGAATACCTTTTACCGACATTGTGGTATTGCTCGAAAAGTCTACTTTGTCGGGACGTGACGGCTATGTCACTGTTTTCATCACTTGGCGTACTGGAAAGACGCCGCACTAGTGCTCTTTCTGCATAAAGACGTTCTCGAGGAAAGAACACCTCACCAACCATGTCAGGTTAGTTCGAATACCTTTTACCGACATTGTGGTCCACGAAATTCTACTTTGTCGGCTATGGCTATGACACTGTTTTCATCACTTGGCGTACTGGAAAGACGCCGCACAAGTGCTCTTTCTGCATAAAGACGTTCTCGAGGAAAGAACACCTCACCAACCATGTCAGGTTAGTTCGAATACCTTTTACCGACATTGTGGTCCACGAAATTCTACTTTGTCGGCTATGGCTATGACACTGTTTTCATCACTTGGCGTACTGGAAAGACGCCGCACAAGTGCTCTTTCTGCATAAAGACGTTCTCGAGGAAAGAACACCTCACCAACCATGTCAGGTTAGTTCGAATACCTTTTACCGACATTGTGGTATTGCTCGAAAAGTCTACTTTGTCGGGACGTGACGACTATGACACTGTTTTCATCACTTGTCGTACTAGAGAGATGCCGCACAAGTGCCCTTTCTGTACCAAGACGTTCTCGAGGAAAGAACACCTCACCAACCATGTCAGGTTAGTTCGAATACCTTTTACCGACATTGTGGTATTGCTCGAAAAGTCTACTTTGTCGGGACGTGACGGCTGTGACACTGTTTTCATCACTTGTCGTACTAGAGAGACGCCGCACAAGTGCCCTTTCTGCACCAAGACGTTCTCGAGGAAAGAACACCATGTCAGGTTCGTTCGAATACCTTTTACCGACATTGTGTGAAGAACTTGATAACTCGAGATGAAAGTAGAAGAAAATTTGTACTTCGATTTGTTATAAATTAAATTTCTTTTCTTTCTCAAAATATTCTCAAGTTATCAAGTTCTTCACGCCATGCGCCGCATTATGTTTATGATACTATTTAGCGCGTAATAATTACACTTACTTATACAGGCATTTCCACTTGATTTGTCCTTGCTAGTTGGGCAAACATTATTTTCGTTGATTTACTTTGTATCTCTAAAAAACGTGACGGAATGGTGATTTTTGTATTAAATGTATTTTGTTTTCAATTTCTCATGTATGGATTAAAAAATAGCGTCAATAAGAAACACAACTGCGCCGGGGTTTTTTTATACAGTTTTTATATACTGATATATTAATTTAAACTTTCACGATTGTCACTCATATTTTAAAGACAAACGGTTCTTAATCGCGTAAACTTACGTTTAATTATATCCTGACGTTTCGGGCATGACGTTACACCCGTGGTCGCAGGCAGACTCAATAAAAACACTGAGTCTAAACAGCAACTAAAAGCTTGACAGAGTCGTATGAAACAAGACAACGAAAATAATTTTGACCCAGTTGTCCGTAATAATTTATCCAACGTTTTTTTACCAGGATACACACGGGCGAGTCGCCTCACCGCTGCGAGTTCTGCCACAAGACGTTCACCCGCAAGGAGCACCTCACCAACCACCTCAAGCAGCACACGGGCGACACGCCTCACTCCTGCAAGGTGTGCTCCAAGGCCTTCACGAGAAAAGAGCACCTCGTTGCTCATATGAGGTAAGATAAGATCTAAAGCTTGGCAGCTTCGCTGGAGCTATACGATGGTTGTGTGACTCATCCACCGCTGCGAGTTCTGCCACAAGACGTTCACCCGCAAGGAGCACCTCACCAACCACCTCAAGCAGCACACGGGCGACACGCCTCACTCCTGCAAGGTGTGCTCCAAGGCCTTCACGAGGAAAGAGCACCTCGTTGCTCATATGAGGTAAGATAAGATCTAAAGCTTGGCAGCTTCGCTGGAGCTATACGATGGTTGTGTGACTCATCCACCGCTGCGAGTTCTGCCACAAGACGTTCACCCGCAAGGAGCACCTCACCAACCACCTCAAGCAGCACACGGGCGACACGCCTCACTCCTGCAAGGTGTGCTCCAAGGCCTTCACGAGGAAAGAGCACCTCGTTGCTCATATGAGGTAAGATAAAATGGCAGCTTCGCTATAGCCTGCAACCATATATAACATGGACGTCTAACGCCAGCTCAAAAATGACCCCAAAACCAATTGTTCAATTGTGCCAAGATGGGCAGGACATAACGCTTTTCTTAATGTCGCGCATATTTCGGCGCAACATCTTTGACAAACGTTTATAGAATATAGCCAATCAAAACTTTGATGGACCAATCACAACTATTTTTAAATGGCGGATTAAGTTTTTATAGGTTGATATTGAAATTAATTACTGTGATGCATTGAAGAGCCCCCTCTTGACACTTGTCAACTAAAATTCAGGGCCGTTTTTGATAGGCAATTTAGTATGGCGTGCGGCTTCCATGTTTTATTTATTCGTAGGCTATAGCAATAGGGAATTACTTGGCTCTCCACTGACAATGAGTTAATAATTGCTTGAATAAATACGTATTTCAGTGGCACATTTTATAAATGAATTAACCACATTACACGGACACGTTAAAATCGGTCTCAACAGTATGGTACGGTACGGTACGGTACGGCATTTTAAACGTGCTTGGCCTGAGATTATTAACTACGAGTTCTTTGTGAATTTATTCGCGTTAGGGCTCAGAGTGGACCTAGTTTACTTGGGTTATTAGCCATATCGTCGAGGATAGTGCAATATTATTGCGTAACTACCAAAGCAGATACAGTTCGAATATCAAACAATTGACACTCAAATTGACCCTAATTGAATTTGTTAGTTACGTGATCACTATCCCCGACGATATATACCTAAATATTCTCCTAAAGTGGCTCCGTATACGTTATCGTCGCAACTCGCATATTCTTGCTCTTCTTTTTAATACTCTTTTTAACCCCACTACTCCTTTTTATCTTAAGGAGCGGTTTAACTTCCTTTCTTCTGTTCGGTGTGCGGGGAAGCATCTTCTTGCACCTCCTTCTTCTTCATCGAAATTTTATAACAGCTCCTTTACGTTTCGGGCTGTTCGGTTGTGGAATGCTTTGCCGCTGGATCTACGATTAGCAAAATCTCTTCCTATTTTTAAAAACCTTTTGAAATCACATTACCTTTCGCTGCCTTAACTTGAGCTATTATCATTAGTTTTTTTTTTATATGTATTTATGTTTATTATCTTTAATATAAACACTTATTTGTATGTATGTATATATGTATATATTTATTATATTATGTTTTAATTCGATCTAATTGATCATAATTCTTAATTTGTTCTCATATCGGCACTACCCGATTATAATTATTTGCTAACGTTTTAATTTCCTGCTACCCTAAGGTTGTCTGGAAGAGATTGCTTGTAAGCGATAAGACCGCCTGTTGTTGCCTATCGATACATGTTTTTCTGTATTTGTATTTTAATGAAGTATGTGGTGCACAATAAAGAATATTTACTTACTTACTTACTTACTCCTAAGGCCCAGCCAGACAAAAGAAATATCTAAAATTTAACACCGAAATATATACCTACTTGGCAGGAAATAAAGTTGATTTCAGTTTGTCCGAAAATTATAGGAATTTGTTCGATGTTAATAAGTACAGTCACGGACTTTAATTGATAGACCACTTGGCAATGGATGCAATTTGGTCGTGTAATATTATGGGTTCGGTATTTTTCGTTAGTAGGCACGATCGCGACATGACCGATGTTCCCCGATGATATGTCAGTGAAATACGAATCTTTGTTGCGTCAAAATTTAAGTATGTCAAAACCACAGATAAAATATAGGGAAGATTCCGTGTATTAAGACATACCTGAACAAACTATTGTCATCCTTTACCATCTCAGTATGTATTCCATAAGGAAAAAGAGACAAACAAGGTAGTTCTACTCGGTCGTGAATTATATCACAGACTCCATTTTCTTAATTTTTCTTGAACAATGCTACCAACCTGACTAGATAAAATGTCATTACTATTAGTGTTGTCCAGTCTTCATCGTATGCTTTTATCGGCAATAATAATATTTTTACCAAATTAGGTAGCGATGAACAGTGCGAATAAACCTTATTTCCTACCCAGAATCACGATCTTCTGCGATCCTTAATATGTCATGATTTCTAAATCTACACTTTAGGATAAAAATAAAATCACTAAATTAATGAAATATTTTCTTTAATTAAAATGTCAAATGTCATAAGAAGTGTTCTGTCTAAAACGTATGCCACTAGTTGGCGCCACTTAGCGGTAAGGTCCCGCTAAGAAACACAATTACCTAGCCTCAAAGAACAACTAACTAGAAGAAGGTCATTTTATTTTTTTACATAATTTTATTAACTTGTACAAATCATTTAAACACGAAACTATAGGCGCTCTGAGAATTTAGACAAGTTTCTGGACCTGACGCCTCAGTGCTGCCGCCCTGATGAACGGCATTTCAGAAAACCCTCATTATAACATGTTTTACGGAACTTATCATCCCTTAAAGCATACCTAACAATTTTCGTATGATGGCTTCTTTATAATTAATCAGTCTACACAAGTATCACATGAGTGTCATTATTAAACTAAACTTACTTTACTTTCTGGTTGACATGACATTGGATGATTACCAAATATGGTGGGTACTACGTCAGAATGTAATCACTTATGGGTACGCCCTTGCCTGAAACAACAGCTTAAAAATGTGCGGAGCATATTTTTGAATACTTTTTAGGGCACCAGTCGTCTGCCTTTTTGATATTTTTGACCCATATTAGCCTTTGTTCAGTGTCCTGTGGAAACCTGTTGGAAATTAAAAACATCGATTCATTTTCTGAGTTGGCTATCAATAGATTTATCGATATCACGATCGATCGCTTAAGTACAACACTATGCAATACAGATATTTGAATCCCACTATTTATAATTACATTACGAATGCAAATACGAATGGTTAATTCACAAAGCTACACACATGTATCCGGCAACAAATATTGAATAAGATTTTCAGTTACTTTTACCTTAATAAGGTTCGAAATTTTAAAATTCAAGTCAAAACTAAATTACCGGTGAAACGTAATGTCTTTATTTTGTTCATTCAGGTAACCCTGGCGGTTTTTACACCATGGAACCACGCAAGTCATCACTTTTATCACATTCCGTGCACTTATCGAACAGAAATATACATGAAAAGCTTTATTTTAATCACTTTTACTATTTGCGGTTTAGGTGCACTAGTATAGCCAAACAAAGATCGTTGACAGGCATTGCTGGCGTCACCCACAGATATAATAGACTCGGTCTATTAAATTAATAAGTCTATGGTCAAAACTAGTTGATATAATAAAAATTCCATCGTCGACGAAAATTAAGGATTATTAGACGCTAGATGTCGTTGTTCCTAGAGTAAACTGGATAACGACAGTTCTTCATAGATTTGTCTAAAACCGTTTAGTAATTTAAACATGTTTTCTTCAAATCGGATGCCATGATTTATCTGACATTAATAGGCGAGGTATTTTTTCAAGTCAAGATATTTATATAAATAGCCATATCATGTTATCGGGCAATTTCAGATTATTTTTTTCATTGACAGAGATAACATGCTATTGCTGTCTTTTTTATAATTCGTCACAGCTCCTAGTTGACGTTAGTTGAATACTTATGTAACCTTTGTGGAAATATGGTAGATAGACGTTTGACAGTCTATCTTAATCTTATAATCTGTCAGTAGCCATACAAATGTTTAATAGAGACTTGATAGTTTCTGACTGAAATTCTAACTTTGAAAAAATATCTAACAGTGACAGCCGTTAAAAGGAAAGAGAACGAAAATTCCTACATAGCAGCTTAGCAGTCAAATTACCATCTGGGCTCTGAAGTTAGATTGACGTCTCAGGATCAGGACTAAAGCGGATGTTATAATATAACGTAACTATAGTAACGTTAGCTTCCGGAAAAATATGGATCGATTATTATTGGTTAAACTTTTTTGTTATTACGTAACCATGGTAATGTCACCTTCCGAAGAAAAGTTATACCTAATTATAAAGCTAAGTGCATTGAATGTAATGTCAAGTTCGCCATTTAAGTGACAGTTCATAAACGACAATGATAAAGATAGAAATAGAATTTTTGCTCTTCTGTTATACGATGACTTTACTTCCTTTATTAGGATTTACGAGTAAAAGCGACTAAACCCGATTTGCATTACACGGCTAAAATACGCACAGTGACAAGTGGTCTATCAATTAAAGTCCGTGACTGTACTACAGGTAGGACCATGGTCCTTAGCCACTCACATGCTTTGATTTTTGCGATAGACTCTATGTCTATGTAAAATAAGAGTGATGACATGTAACAAAAGCTACATGAAGAAAATGAGTTAGGAGGATAGAACGCCTAAGGTCAATTAATAAGGCATATTATCCACAGAGCATTATAAACCTATCCGTAGAAGCGTAAAGCTGTTTGACACTGACGTGGAGTCAAAAAGATTAAATATTGCGTGATTTGTAGATCGCACAGTTGCGGCGAGCGGCCGTTCAGCTGCGGCGAATGCGGCAAGTCGTTCCCGCTGAAGGGCAATCTGTTGTTCCACGAGCGCTCGCACAACAAGAACGGCGGCGGCGTCAGGCCGTTCCGGTGTGACATCTGCTCCAAGGACTTCATGTGCAAAGGTAACTTTCCAGTGACGTAACTATACCATCTGTGGTCTGTGGAATAGTACATTACTACCGAGGCCGGGAAGTGTCACTTCATGGCCGAGGTATGTATAATGCTTTTCTCAAACATGCAATGAAATGAAACAAAAAGAATTATCACCTTTCTAAGAAATTATAAGTCAACTACATAACTAAGTCTTTGAAACACAACTTAAGTCAAATACGACAGCGACACCTCATTTTTTTTAAGATTGACCTGTTTGAAAGTTGCAATTTTTTTATTTAAAAAAGCGGTATTAGACGACGCGGTCGGTTGGGTCCAATTAATCGCATGCAGTGATCGGGGCCGACGGATCGCGCCGTATAATACTGCTTTATAAATATTATTTTGAGTAGTTATTATACATTTATTTTAAATTATACACGGTGGAATTTAATCGGTGAACAGGAATCCATTTTTCTAAATGTTGAAATTATAATTTATTGTCACCCTACTAATTTAAACTTAATATTAAACTTTTCAGACTAAACCATTAGTAGGGTGACAATAAGTTTTAATTAAAGTTTAATTTCAACATAAAAAATTGTTATGCTAAAAAAAAAACTTGGTTCCACTTAAGTACTACATAAACGTGACCGCCATCGATTACTGAATTAGAAAAATGGGTTCCTGTTCACCGATTAAATTCCACCGTGTATAATTTAAATACCTAATTATAACTGCAAAAATTTGCCAATCATTTTTTTTTATACTAATATTACTTACAGATAATTATTGGCTAAAAGCCAAGATGCCAGGTCACAACCCTATGTCAAATGAAAATTAAAAAAGGGTACTTGCCGGCCTAGGCCGGCAACGAGCTACTTCCCGGCCACTTTTTTGGCACTTAACTACAACATTTCATTGCATGTTTGAGAAAAATTATTTTTGCATGCGATTAATTGGACCCAACCGACCGCGTCGTCTAATACCGCTTTTTTAAATTAAAAATTTGCAACTTTCAAACAGGTCAATCTTAAAAAAAATTAGGTGTCGGTGTCGTATTTGACTTTTGTTGTGTTTCAAAGACTTAGTTATGTAGTTGACTTATAATTTCTTAGAAAGAAGATACATTTTTTTGTTTCATTTCATTGCATGTTTGAGAAAAGCATTATACATACCTCGGCCATGAAGTGACGGGTTGCCGGCCGAATATATGTAGACGGCCGAGCGAAGCGAGGCCGGATAGTAAACTCAACCACTCACTTCCCGGCCTCGGTAGTAATGTACTATTGATTGGGCCCTATCAGTAAAAATCGTCACAGTCGTCACTCAGTTTAATTTTAAATTTAAATTCACGGCCTCTTGGGCCGGGGGCCCGTGGCATTTTGCCAGTCCTGCCACCCTATTGTTACGCCAATGTAACTTTTATTAGCTCCTACCGCAAACGAAATTTGAGAATTTCGAATTGTTCCTGTTATTTTAAATTGCGATTTTTAGATATACAAAAAAAGTACTGCTCTTTCAGGATTGCCAATATCGAGAATCGAGCTGACTTTTTTTATGCAAGGGTGCAGACAATGTGGTGGATATTGATTATTTGGATATTAAAATTGGTATCTGAGCAATTATCAAAAAGTTTGTATATTTGGATCACGTCTTCGATATTGATAAAAATTAGTAGGCTGGTCAATGATGTTGAGCAACATTCACCACATTTCCCAACATTATCTAACTTAAATGGAATTTTTCATACAAATATTTTGGGACATTTTGAAAAATGTGGTGGATCTTGCTCAGCATCATCAGATGCTTTATCAGCTTACCAATTTTTATCAATATCGAAAACGTGATCCAAATGTACAACCTTTTTGAGAAATGCTTAACCGATTCGTTGCGTGTTCCATTTTAAAAAACTTTTATTTATGGCGGCGAACAATTTTTTCATGATAAGCGTGCCTTCGCCATAGAAGATGGTGACACGCCTGGCGTGTCATCCGCACTGATAAGGTTAATTATCGCTACTCTGAGCATCACGGTATGTCAGTAATTTAGTACCGATTCGGAATTTAGATATAAGCTTTATTTGGAACAAACGTTTTTTTCTAAGGCTTAATTTTACCAAACTTTTATTCCATGTATAACGATTACCTACTACTCTCAGATAGTAATATCAAAACTCCATAGTGATTTGACACTAGCATCTCAGAGTAAGTGTTATTTTTGGAATAAAAGTTTGGTAAAATCGTGCCTTAGTGAGGACTTAGGCCGTGGGTTTTCAGACCGACCGACGTGTGTCCGCCGTCGACGACGTTCGAATGTTTTGTTCGCGAATGTTTGAGGGTGGTTTCTCTGAAACGTCGCCGGCAGCGGATCGACGGTCGCCGGTCACAAAACCCACAGCTTTAGGATTTTTTTCATAGAATTAGTAACCTGAGTACCATATTACAGGGCACCTGTCGTCTCACCGGCGGACGCACGGCGACGCGGCGGCGACCGGGGCTGATGCGGCGGCGGGCGCGGAGGCGGACGACTGCGCGGACTGCGGCGTCAAGTGCGAGAAGGACGCCGCCGAGCCCGAGCGGAAACACGACCCGAGGTAACATTACTTTTTCATCACACCTGTTCGGTAAGTGCGCCAATACGCTGCGATGATGCGCGCCGTAGGTGCGTCATTACGTCCTAGTAGGCCGTTAAGGATTTTCATACAACATTACGTCGCACTAGCGGGGTCCGGCGCACGCCGCCGAGATTTCTTTTATGAAAATGATGAAATTAAGTCATCCCTGATTTAGACCATTTTAGAGTAGTTTTGTGAAAATATATTGTTTTATTTACTTTTTTGCATCACAGGTGTGATGAAAAACATTGTGTGTACCACGGGCGGTACTAGAATTATGAACTCGTGTGAAGTAAAGCCCGCGCCTTCGGCTTGGGCTTTACTTTCACACTCGTTCGCAAATTCTTACTTACCGCCCTAAATACACAATGTACTATTAGTACAGATGGTGTATTTTTTAGGCTCTAGTACGAGAAGTGTGCCATTTTACGTTAGATCCAAAACTTCGGAAGGCTATCTGCCCTAAAAAACGTCGTACGAGATACGTGCAAAAACGAAATTCGTAACTCGTGTCGATTTAAAAACACTCCCTATCGGTCGTGTTTTAAAACATCGCCACTCGTTTCGAATTTCATGTTTTTCGCACTCGTGTCGTAGTGTACTATTTTACGTTACTTATTTTCTCTCCTCCATACCATGATCTCTTATAGTTGCCGATTTCTAAGAATGAACTTCGACAATTATAGATTAATCCTTATTAATATAAGGGTAAGACTCACCACTTTTTTCCGATAGTCTTAACGTCATATAATATGGACGTTTTTCTAAAAACTAACACATATATTATAAAGACTAATTTCTAAATTGTCAAAAGTTCATTCTCATAAATCAGCAACTATAAAATAAATGCGATTCAGTTTAAGTTCTGCATGTCAATTATTGACAGTTATTCTATGGAACTGACACATCGTGATTCAGATTAGGTTTAAATTGAATCACATTAGTAGATCGTTATATCGTTATAGCCCCCTGTTATAGGTCATTTAATTCATTTCAACAGTGATTACCAGAAATCGAACAAATGGGCGTCATTGTTCGCAATAATATGATCATGACTCCAATTGAAAACTTGTCAATTGCCTATTAAACTTCAATTTACCCGTGAATATGAATCGATTCCATTTCTCGGATTGAATCCATGTTTTATTTTTATTTTAGACCAGCGGCAAGCCCAGTGGAAAACGCCGTAGCACAAAACCCCCAAACGAATGCGACTGTGATGCAAATTACTAGCCAAGTAAGTGTACTTATGTTTAATACTAAAATATGTTTCCTCGTTATTATTTCAAATTACTTTCAGAAAAACACAATGATGCATAGATTTTATTTTGTTTTATGAAAAGAAAAAAAACGTGGCTTATTTCAAAATCGTAATAAACACACCACGACTCTCCGCGCCCTAGAGTCGGCGGTGAGCGACTCCGTGAGTTGGAGCGAGAGGCCGATGATTTTCCGTTCCGCCAGTCGCCCAACGGCTCTGCTACGTTTTTAGTAATCGTCGCGTGTGATCCCAACTAACCGTTGCGCGTGTCGACCGCACAATAGACAGATAAAACGCTCGCCGTGCCGCGTTTTTGATACTTTTTCTCAAACTTGCTACGGAATGTTGATGTTACTTTAAATTGAACCCGGAAATACTATGTATCCGGTGTCATATGTAAAGAGATTTCATGTATTTATTTCACACTCAGGACTGCAAACAAATTGTCTTTTGTTTTGAAACGTCAAATTGTGACACTAGGCCTTGACATTCAGCCACAGAAAAAAAAACCTAAGAACTAACGTCTATACCACCAGGTTAAAGGATACCTCAAACAGATTAAAAAAAAAGTTAGGTGGGAATGTTTTTTTTTTTAATGTTTTACGATATTGTACAGTCACCACATGGGAATGTTGAGCCACTTGGCAATGGATGCAATTTGGTCGTGTAATATTATGGGTTCGATATTTTTCGTTAGTAGGCACGATCGCGACATGACCGATGTTCCCCGATGATATGTCAGTCAAATACGAATCTTTGTTGCGTCAAAATTTCAGTGTGTCAAAACTAGTTGAAATAATAAAAATTTCTTCGTCTACGAGAATTAAGAATTAGTCATCGGCCATTATTAGACGCTAGATGTCGTTGTTCCTAGAGGAAACTGGATAACGACAGTTCTTCATAGATTTGTTTGAAACCGTTTAGTAATTTATTCGTATTTGCTTCAAATTCAAATCGGAAGTCATGATTTATCTGATATTAATAGACGAGATATTTTCTCCACTCATATTTATTTAAATAGGCATGTTATCGAGCAATTTTAAATTGTTTTTTTCATTGACAGAGACAAATGCTATTGCTGTCTTTATTATCATTCGTTACAGCTCAGTTGACGTTAGTTGAAAACACAGATAAAATATAGGGAAGATTCCGTGTATTAAGACATACCTGAACAAACTATTGTCATCCTTTACCATCTCAGTATGTATTCCATAAGGAAAAAGAGACAAACAAGGTAGTTCTACTCGGTCGTGAATTATATCACCGACTCCATTTTCTTGAACAATGCTACCAACCTGACTAGATAAAATGTCATTACTATTAGTGTTGTCCAGTCTTCATCGTATGCTTTTATCGGCAATAATAATATTTTTACCAAATTAGGTAGCGATGAACAGTGCGAATAAACCTTATTTCCTACCCAGAATCACGATCTTCTGCGATCCTTAATATGTCATGATTTCTAAATCTACACTTTAGGATAAAAATAAAATCACAAAATTAATGAAATATTTTCTTTAATTAAAATGTCAAATGTCATAAGAAGTGTTCTGTCTAAAACGTATGCCACTAGTTGGCGCCACTTAGCGGTAAGGTCCCGCTAAGAAACACAATTACCTAGCCTCAAAGAACAACTAACTAGAAGAAGGTCATTTTATTTTTTTACATAATTTTATTAACTTGTACAAATCATTTAAACACGAAACTATAGGCGCTCTGAGAATTTAGACAAGTTTCTGGACCTGACGCCTCAGTGCTGCCGCCCTGATGAATGGCATTTCAGAAAACCCTCATTATAACATGTTTTACGGAACTTATCATCCCTTAAAGCATACCTAACAATTTTCGTATGATGGCTTCTTTATAATTAATCAGTCTACACAAGTATCACATGAGTGTCATTATTAAACTAAACTTACTTTACTTTCTGGTTGACATGACATTGGATGATTACCAAATATGGTGGGTACTACGTCAGAATGTAATCACTTATGGGTACGCCCTTGCCTGAAACAACAGCTTAAAAATGTGCGGAGCATATTTTTGAATACTTTTTAGGGCACCAGTCGTCTGCCTTTTTGATATTTTTGACCCATATTAGCCTTTGTTCAGTGTCCTGTGGAAACCTGTTGGAAATTAAAAACATCGATTCATTTTCTGAGTTGGCTATCAATAGATTTATCGATATCACGATCGATCGCTTAAGTACAACACTATGCAATACAAATATTTGAATCCCACTATTTATAATTACATTACGAATGCAAATACGAATGGTTAATTCACAAAACTACACACATGTATCCGGCAACAAATATTGAATAAGATTTTCAGTTACTTTTACCTTAATAAGGTTCGAAATTTTAAAATTCAAGTCAAAACTAAATTACCGGTGAAACGTAATGTCTTTATTTTGTTCATTCAGGTAACCCTGGCGGTTTTTACACCATGGAACCACACAAGTCATCACTTTTATCACATTCCGTGCACTTATCGAACAGAAATATACATGAAAAGCTTTATTTTAATCACTTTTACTATTGGCGGTTTAGGTGCACTAGTATAGCCAAACAAAGATCGTTGACAGGCATTGCTGGCGTCACCCACAGATATAATAGACTCGGTCTATTAAATTAATAAGTCTATGGTTGAAAACTTATGTAATGTAACCTTTGTAGAAATATGGTAGGTAATCTTTGACAATCTACCCATAATCTGTCAGTAGCCATAAAATGTATAATAGAAACTTGATAGTTTCTGACTGAAATTCTAACTTTGAAAAAATACCTGTCAGTGACAGCCCTTAATAGGAAAGTGAACGAAATTACCATCTGGGCTCTGAAGTTAGGTTGACGTCTCCAGGTCTAAAGCGGATGTTATAATGTAACTATAGTAACGTCAGCTTCCGGAAAAATAGCGAACAACATTTTTGTTATTATGTAACCATGGTAATGTCACCTTCTGAAGAATACGCGAGCGGTCATTGGCTAACCGTAGCAACGACCGCCCCATTGGTCAGCAGAGTTCGGCCGAAGTCGTGATACCAGCCTCATAAGAGTTCGGAACCCGATTTGTATTATTCGACCAAGTTGCGAACAGTGGCAAGTGGCTCAACAATCCCGTGTGGTGACTGTACTATAGGTTTATTTACAAATCAAATATGGTTCGGCGAAAACAGTTCGTTTTATTTTATGGCAATATTGAGAAAAGCACTGTACAAATCTCGGCGAGAAACAGGGTTACAGGCCGCGTATCCCTATCTGGCCTTAGTTCCTTCGGCTAGATAATATGTCTACTTGGCCTGTAACCCTTCGTTTCCCGTCCTCTATAGTAATGTACTATTTCGGCATAGTTGATGGCACACCGCTTCCACGTCACGCGCACGTGCACGCCACTCGAGCGGTGTGCCATCTAATGTGACAGTTACACACGCTACAACGTGCTACAAACGCATCTGATGTGGCTTGGTCTTTAGAGCAATGTTATACCCGGTTCACATTATTCCAGTAGCATTCCAGTACTGGAATGTTACTGGAAAAATGTGAACCGACACTGGAATGTACCCATTCCATTGAGCATTCCAGTCCAGTGACTGGAAAGACCGTCAACTTTTCATTCCAGCTCACCCAATCCAGCGGCAGTGGAATAATGTAAACACCCATTCCACTTCCAAACCAGTGCTAGATCATTGTCAGGAATGTGTTTCCAGTCCAGTAACTTTTGAAGGATTGGAATAATGTAAACAATATGATCCAGTCCAGCACTGGACTAGATTATGAGCCCCGATGCAGTGGAGTTCGTCTAGTTCGAAACAATTTTTACAAATTTTTGAATATTTTAAAAATGATCACATTATGCTAATGATAAATTGTATGAACGTTAGTCATTCATGGTTAATGTACTACATTTCAAGAGACACAACAATCTGAAGTACGCTTTTGTTGTTTAATAAATTGATTTTAACCCTCTAATGCATATGAAGCCAAATATGGTTTCATTGGTTTTGGACTCTATTGACTGCTGTTAGGGTTCAAATTTGAAATGCATTTTTGCCTGTCTTATGCATTAGAGGGTTAACAAACCAGTGTCTAAATTATATTTTCGTTCACCACCGTAATTCCGCGCTTATAAGCTTGAAGCAAAATTCGCAGTGCATCAGGTGTACCATGTCGTCTTTAATATAGTTTTTTTTTTATTCTGATTTATCAAGTCTAAATATTTTATACTCAAAGAAACTACTTTAGTACTACTATTGAATAGTGAAGGTTTTGTCTCTAAACCTTTTCCCCCGGATGAACGGGATAATCTCGAAAAACTGTCTAACTGGACGAGAACATATGCATCGGGGCTCGTAGACCGCTGGATGACTGGACTGGAATAACGTGAAACGGGCATTAATGTAAGATTGTTATTGCAGCAAGTCCGAGCGCCGACGGTGGGGCTGGAGGCCGCCGGCGCCGCCTTCGCGCACCCCGTCACCGTCAACTACTAGCCGCCGTCACCACCCTACCGGACACCGATCTACCAATCTTACGTTACGTCCCATTCCACCCTTAGACTAAGGCCTGAGTAGGTGGCTACTAGCGGCGGGGCGGGCAGAATCGCGTCAAGCGTCCAAGGGATTTGACTGGCGTGCAGTCAGTCATACGTTTGCATTTGTTTAACGTGGACGCCCCGCGAGCAGCATCTTCTCAGGCCTTAGACTTAGCAATGTAGCTCTGAAATCATTTAACTATGAGGTAAATTCAACTAATTGAAATTGAGTCACTAACAAACCTGGGTAAATCCACTCTGCTAATAGAATGCATATTGAATTGCAATTGCCTAGTTTTTCTTTAAACTTCGACTCTATTGACAGAGTGGATTTACCTGGGTTTGAAGTTAACCGACTCAATTACTCTTTATCTAGGATGTAAAAAGATCATATTACTATGTTGGTTTCGATAAATCAAACAATGTTCAACAAAGTGAAAATATGGTTGTTCTCCGTTTAAGGACTTTGGAATTAGTCGCAGTTACCTCATTGTATTTGTCCTACCTGACCTTACAATTTTTAAGAAACCAGAATTATTTAGTTCTGAAAGTCGAGCGGCATTGAGGGGTTGGATAGCCTTATTTTGAACGCCAACGAATTGTCGACAGCTTCCCTCTATAACGACTTGCTCGGGTCTTAGCAAACTTCAAATTCGCTTAATTAATCTGATCGCGTGTTGTCGAGACCTCATTTTTGCTTAGCGCTTGGCGTTTAAAAGGTGAAACGATCAATGCAACGTTTTGTATTTTGCGAATCGACAAATGGGAGGTAACAGAACGCATTTTAAGCAGAATTTAAATATCGATTGAAACTGCGGACAAGGATCGGAACCGGTTTTTTAGAAAAACCTCGAAATAGCTCAATATTTTAAAATGTTTTACGCTTTTTATGTAGTATTCAACATTTTATGTAATTATTAAAATCATATTTTTCAATTACTCCATTAACAAAAAAAATATAAACCGAAGAACGAAAAAGAACGGAATTCGAACCGTTCTTTTGTATGGAGCAAAAACCGTTATCCGATCCCTGGCTGCGGAGCGGCCAATATTACGCGTAAATGGCGTGGGTCTAAACTGGTTCCTACTTTTCTGTTCCTAATCAAAGTTTGGCCAGTATGTTCTTATTTGCTTTATGTAGGGGCCATAAATTCAGCCAGGATATTGTTTTTCATCAAACTTGCCCTTGAAATGGTTTGGTATGCTTTTCCATCGAAGATACAATATTTAGCAATGTGTTAGAAATATTTTTACACAATTTTCAATTGTGGCTTCCCTAAATAAACAATCGAAACTGTCGATATTTTCTGTATTTTTAGCCTGTTCAATATTTCTTTAATTATTCTGACTTTCTTGCAAGTGTGATGAAAAACGTTGTGGACGGTAGATAATTGTAAAGTTTACGCATAATTATTATTTTTTGCTTTTTCCCCGCCACATCAACGAAATAAAGAAACGTCAGAATTTTATCATAAACAATATTGAACATACGAAGTCGAAGAGTATGGGGCATTAAATGGACCGTGTTTTTATGAAATCTAATGGCGGCTAAAACTAATGATCATTTTTACAATTATTGAACTACTTCCATAGTCCTACATTTTACGTCATAACTAGTGATGGTTCCCGGTAAATTCGCAATGCTACTATAGGGAGGGAATATTCCCCATGCAGTTTTGAGAAAGTTACCGAGAACGGCACATCAGAACATCACTAGTCCTGCTCGGTGTTCTGACATGGAACTTCGCGACTTGCTTTAGATAGTGTCCCTTTATTACAGATTTGTACCGACAGATTATTGTAACTTATCCTGTTTCACATTTTCTTTTCAGTTACTTTCTTTTTATTATAACGTTGGTGGAATATTGGTGATAGATAGTTCTTATGTAAATATCTTTTTATGAGCCATATCGTAAGTTGCTAGTCTGTGACGTCAGTATCTTACCTGTTCTCCTAATGTACACTCTTTATTTAAACATAGCATGAAGTCCGTTATTACTTGTTTATGACGGAACATTGTTATAGTTGTGGAATAGCGGTTACCAGGTTTCTTTTACATTTCTCTGTAAATAGTAGTTTAGAGGCATTATTTTACAGGTGGAATTTGGTGTAATATTTTTAATTAATGCGTCGATCATCACAAAATGTTCTACATTCCTTGTCAGAAAATTGAATTTTACAAAGTTTTATTACTGATGGTTTAGAAAGGGCATTCGAAACTTATACTATTTCAATTATACGTTACGTTTGAACGCAAATGCGTTGAGGGTTGAAATGTTATGTAATAATAAAAATGCATAGGGACCACAGAGTAGCGAGAATGAAAGCTCGCAGTTTCCCGCAAGTAACAGCTACATTTCATTTTCGATTGAGTGAAATTTGGTGTTACTTTTACAAATTTGATAACTATTTTTACCACACGGTATATCTTTTATGATCAAGCTTATAGATATATTATATTTTGCCATGAATGTACAGTACAAGTGTGATAAAAAGTTTTTTTTAATTGCAAGAAAATTGTATATCTATATAAGATACTGGTGTATCGCTTAGCCATTATCGGCATGAAGTGGTGTTGTAATCACTTCTGTGATCACTACCCGGCTTGTATACAAAATACAGCTTATTTAAATGTAAATAATCTAGTTGTAAATTAAAAGGCGTACCCCCTAGCTAGCTGTATTAAGATTATTTTAAATATTATTATGTTAAAACTGTCTGGAAAAATGTAAAACAGATGACAATGAAACGATTAAAAATCGTTGTAGTTAATGAAATCTCGTTTAGGATGCGAAGACTCATTGGGATAAATTATATCAGAGCCAAATGAAATGGTAACTTATCTTCAATGGTGCCACGCTATTTATATTTATAGGAAAACTAATTCCCTAGACACAATAGTAAGTACTAAATTATGTTCAGTAATTTGATATGAATGAGATTAAAAAATCAAAGTAATTCATTTGTTTTCTTTATTTTTCAATACAAAACACCACGCGAATAGTAGGAGCCCATTTCTCAAAAGCTTGTAACTTGTAATACAAGTGGAAGTCTCTTTTTAACACTATTAATTAGATAAGGACTTCCGCTTGTATTACAAGTTACAAGCTTTCGAGAAATAGGCCTCTGATCTAGCCAAGATGCAATTCTGCAATCGTATACAATATGCCACGTGACTTTTCGTTCGAATCTGTTTCTCATACATTTATTACTTATCGCTTATACTGTAGCAGAATGGCGTCTTGGCAGAGCGTGCATTTTAATGAGACATGTGCACTTTAATGGTGCTGGCCGGGACATTGGCAGACCGTGAAGGAGATGGCGGGACGACCTGGACGCATTTTATCCAAATTGACAGGAGAACTGTGACGACCGGGCCTAAGGGTGCGGTTCCGCCCACTGACGCGAAGAGGAGTGGAGGTTTGCCTTTACCAATTACATTCTTCAAATTCAAAATTCGAAACACTGATGTGGTCTCATTGGCCGAGCTCCCACCGCTCCGCGTCAGTTGAGCCGCACCCTAATGGAGAAAAAGAGCCTTTGCCTAACAGTGGGACACTAAACCAGGCAAATAAAAAAACAATATTTTAGTGTTAACATTGTTAATTTCACTTCACAATGCATTTACCTATTAGCTCAGTATGATGTGAAATTACAAGACTCACAAAATAACGATAACTTTATGCTTCAGCATTGTGCAATAAATTTGAACATGTCTGTTGAGTCTCATGATTGTAGATGGGCATGAAAAATAGACTATGTACAGTCGCCATCAGATATATGGTAGCGGTCGAGGTCCCCAAATAAATCGGAGCAACGTAAAATTTCAATAAATTCGTTACGTGAGAAAAGGGCAATAATTAGAGGCATGTAATTCGTCACTTTAGGAGCAACCACCACTTTTCAATGAATTCGTAACGTATAATTAGGTAAAAATATCGGAACACAGATATAATCAGAAATATCTGAGCAGTCAGGGTGGTCGTAAATATCTCAACATTTATGGAAAATATACCTTAGTGTCATATAAGGTGCATTCATCCTTACCTGTCTTATCATGTAAACAAACACTTTTTGAAAACATTATCACACTTTTCTCTGCAATTACACATTAATCATCACGTCAAATGTTGTTGCATACTTAACTATACTCGCAAAGTATTATAATCACTCAAAAAAGCACTGAAAAATATCATTTCTGTAAAGATTTTCGTCAATAAATGCTGTAACGGTCGGATAACTTTAAAAACAACTGACATTGATGTGACATTGCGATGTCTAGATTGTCTATGTACCATAATGTTGGCATGACAATATATCGATATTAATACTTAAAGTACAACTCAAGGAAAATGCAATTAAAATAAATTGCAGTAATTTACCAAAATTTATTAGGGTTTCGTAGCAAAAATGGCAACAACGGAACCCATACTTATAGTTTCGCTATGTCAGTCTTTCCGCAGCATACTTAGCTCAGTGGCCGTTAATACTATAAATCTGAAATTTGGTACAGGTATACATATTGATCACGCCAACAAAGTGATACAATAAAAAGTAAAAAAAAAAATGTTTTCGGGTACCTCCCCAATTGGTGATGTGGGGTGATTTTTTTTATTTGCTGTAATCGTATAGTGTGGGGTATCATTGAATAGGTCTCTTAAAAAGAAAAAGGGGCTTTTAAGAAAGTTTTTTTCTAAAGTCAATATTTTCGGAGATAATCGCTCCAGATGAAAAAAAAAATTGTCCCCCCCCTCTAACTTTTGATCCAAAGGTCCAAAAAAAATCATGAATAGTGGGCTGGCATAAAACTATTTCGAACATAATCGGCCCAGCCGTTTTTGAATAACTACGAAACCCTACACTGAGCATTGCCCGACATGTTCTTGGCCGGTTTTTGTAATTGATTTCAATATTTATTTTATTCAAAGGCTGGCAGTGCTTAGTTGTCTATAGTTGGACTAAACGTCATACCATATTTAATAAAATCTTCACGTCAAACGTCATTCGTTTCGCTACTTCGCTTCACGTTGTTCGTTACGGGTGCACTTCATGTGATTTTTCTCATGACTTCCGTTGGCGCCTTCGTTGGAGCGACAGAGAAAAATCCTCGAAATTTAACCATAGTTTTTGATATAATCTTATACGAATTAATCCTCTTCCTGACAGACGATGTAAAATCGATAATCCTTTATTTACGTACCTAAGCAGTGAAATTATCGCTGACATTTCATTATATCGACATTTCTAATCACTAGTGATTGTCTTTTGATCATCGTTGACGTTTTGTTTGTTTCACTTGGTCTGTGGTTTGTTTACATGATAAGACAAGTAAGGATGAATACACTGTACACATCGCTTTAAATTCTTTATGGTCAGCCACAAGTCTTGACTAGGTTGTCAATAATTTGAATTTAGAACAGAGTGGTTTGTTGTGACGTTCTTCGAAAAGAGTAGACATTTGTCACCGTGACAAATTTATTTCTGTCTCTTTCGCAAATTGGACAGATATTATGGCTAAATCATTAAAATTAGTTATCTAGTTAACCGCTGTTATGACGTATTGCCAAAATTGGCAAAGGTAGAACAAGGAGCAAAGCTAAATTTCATGAGAAGATGTCGGGTACTCGGCGGTGGCGCAATAAATAGTTCGAGTAATAATAATTTTGAAGTAGGTATTATTAAACAGCGATTACAATGGGATTTGAAAGTACTGTTGATACCTACATCAGTGTATAAGTCAATCTAGAATATATTCATAGTCATGGGTGGCCAAATAAGATGTATACACTTTATTTTTGATATTTTATTCTATACATAACACAAAAAATATAAAGTATCACATCACTGGTTAAATAAAATTATTTTGGGTCGGCAATTACACATGGAAAATAATCAAACAAATATACCTCCAGTAGCATCGCAGATGCCAACCCTTTTCATCGTATTTTTCATCACTTTTTCACACATTTCCGGCGTTATTTCAGTGATCGTGGTTCGAGTATTTTGTTTTAATTGCTAAAGGTTTGTTGGCCAATTAGAAAAGACAAATCCTTTTAAATAACCCCATAGAAAAAAAAATCAGGAGCTGTCAAATCAGGCGATCTTGGGGGCCGGTTAATGTCACCTTTTTATCACACTCGCTGTCTAAGCGCGCCATTGCTTGCAAGCATAGCGGGAGTAATAGAAAAGTGAAATTCCCTAGGGAGTAACAGAAATGTCCGTACGTCAATTAATAATATTTTGTCTTAAAACTTATTTTTTTGAAAGAGGAATTCTGAAACTATAGGACATACTAAGTACCTAGTATTTGTTTTTAGGGACCATAATTATCTATCATCGATTTTGATAAAAAAACTGCATTTATACATTAGAAAAAAACGTGTTGAATATGTGAAAACAATGTATTTTATTCATTTTAGACATCATGCTTCTTAGGGGATAATGGTTCCTAAAACAAATACTACCTACTATTTACTGCTTAAGACCTACACAATGGATATCCGAATAGAAATAGTGCAGATAAGTTTATTTTTTCAAAACAACCGGATTCGATTCCCTTTCTGGGTAGTTTTTTTTTTTTCAAATATATTAATGCAGTTTTTCTGTTTATTAAAAGCGATGACATGGTTCCTAAGAACATATTTTCGTATATCTGATAGTTTCAGATATTCCCATACCGACTGATTTTAATGAGCCACCCTGTATTTTAGTAAAGCAACAATAGCACAAACACATATATATATATATATATATATGTTTGTGCTATATGTTTGTGCATATATATATATATATATATAATATAATATCATATTAACTATGTATAATATCACTGTTACTGATGTCAAGCCTCCGCAGGCTACGCCTACCGCTTACTATCGAACGGTCCGTGTGCTTGTTTGTCACCAACATACAATTATCACTAATAATACACGTGCGAAAAGGAAATTCGTAACTAGTGTAGATTTAAAGCACTCCCTACGGTCATGCTTTAATTTATCTCCACTCGTTCCACTCCACTTAATTTTTTTCGCACTTGTATCGCAATTTACTATTTTACTTTCGGAAAGTCGTTACAATTGTCACCAGGTTTAGAACGATTTTCGTAAATTCTTGATATGAGGTTCGACCTATGTTGGAATATCGCTACAATTGTCGTATTTTTGTGACAATATAATAATTTTGCTTCGCTTAAAAGACTGTATTTATTGTTGATTGCTAAAAGTTCTTGCAATATATTTGAAACACAAACGACCACACGGCCCGTCTGATGATAAGTGGTAACCGTAGGCTATGGATGCCTGCAATGGGAGAAACAGTCAATTTACAATTCTCGGAATTGTCACCGTGGTAAAATAGGATCCGTAAATGACTTTTAGGTATTCTGTTCAACCTTTATACTTTTTTAGTTTCGTTCAAATAAATCATTTCCTAGCTTTAGGATTTTATTTACTTATCCCATATTAATATGATTACATCAATAAAAAATCTAAATTGAATTTATGCATTTTTCGATAATGATGCTTGAAAACTTCTTTTTTATCTAGGAAACTCATTTACTCACCCACAACATTGCCGTCAAAATCATCTTTGACATTGACAACTTAGAGTAGTAGTAGTGACAACATAGTAACAAATTAAAATAAACTATGTGACGCAGACTTAAGGTGTATTTCCTATAAATGTTCCGATCTTTATGATCATCCTGGCTGCTTCGATATCTTTGAGTCATGTTCGTTCCGATATCTTTACCTACTTGTACGTTAGGAATTTATTGAAAAGTGACTGCCCCTAAATTTATGACCAATTACACGCTCCCAAATCATTGCCCTTTTCTCACGTAACGAATTTATTGAAATTTTACGTTGCTCCGATTTATTTGGGGACCTCGACCGCTACCATATATCTGATGGCGACTGTACTTAGAACATAGAATACAACTTCCTGTCGCCTACGCCCAACCTAATGAATATTACAAGCGGAAGTCTCTTTTCCGTGTGCGTGTGGACTGAGGGACCACTTATATTTGAATGGTGGTCGGTATGATGGTGTTTGGTGAAAATTTAGTAGTAGTAGAGAATTATTTTGTAGAGAAATCCTGGAATTTGTAAAGAATTCACTAAAAAGTTATACAGCCAAACGTGTGGTCCCTCAGTTCACACACTGAACCTTACACTTCTGGGCAAGTGTTTAATATGCTGGCTTATTTTAATGTTATACATTTAGTAAAAACATATTTAAACGCATTCGTAATGACCGAAACGTAATTTGGCAATGATTATACACTAAAAAGTCTTCCTTTTTTGGTCCCTGAGGGACCACATATAATAACTAATAAATCGGTACATTCGTACAAAAAATAAATGCATTTTTCTTTGCAAACATTAGTAAAAATCGCAAGGTATATTGTAAAAGTTAAAGGAAAGCACAACTATTAATTAATTTCCCCAAATTTATATTTGTTTGTGGTCCCTCAGTTCACACACTATGATTTAACAAAATAATCAAAATCTCCTAAAATATAAACATTATTAAAAGGTTTGTCGTACTGAGGTTTAGTTAAAAAGCTTGACTACATAAATATATATTTTAACGTGGATTGATGGCGTACAATATAAAATAAATTGCTTTTTAACATTTCCTTAGCAAAGCGTTCATTAGGGTGACCACACAATGAAAAGTGTTTACTAACGTGACGTGCCTCATTTTTAAATTCAACTTTTTAAATTTGCTTACTAATATCAAATGGACCAAGGAAAAACTGTATACAGCCAACTACATTTTAGATTCTGTAAGCAAAATTACGAAATTAAAAACAAACCAAGTTTATGGTATCTGGTTTGGTGCGGTAAAACGTGTAGCTCGAATATATATCGAATATACTTGTCCTGCGTATTATGTTTAAAAAATAAAAAGGCAGCAAATTATCTTGAATTGATGTGTTTGGTTTGTTATTGCTGTATTTGCAAATTAGCATTGTGTTGCAATGGATTTTTTATTAAGCCACTTGCGCACCCTAATTTGAAATATTAGTGAGCGATCCCTCTGTTACCTCTTCAGCTCTTCACGTTTAAACCGCTAAACGGATTTAGATGAAATTTAATAAGGTCATAGGCATATACATATTATTTCTAAAGATTTAACGCAAAAGAAGTCGCGCGTTAAAGCTAGTAATATATGTAGGACAATTTGTCATGTAGGAAGTTATTTATAAAATGATAAAATGCTCATTGGAAATGACAGGTTTGTGAATCGTTGTTTGTTAAATAGTTATTTCAGAATAGTTGTTTAGCAAATGATGGTAAACCTGACCAACCATACTATTAGGATAGAATGCTGCTTAATTGAGGTATTTACCAGATCAACAACCCGGAAAATAGGAGTATAAATAAAAAATCCATTGCAACACAATGCTAATTTGCAAATACAGCAATAACAAACCAAACACATAAATTCAAGATAATTTGCCGCCTTTTTATTTTTTAAACATAATACGCAGGACAAGGGACAAGTATATTCGATATACATATATTCGAGCTACACGTTTTAGCGCACCAAACCAGATACCATAAACTTAGTTTATTTTTAATTTCGTAATTTTGCTTACAGAATCTAAAATGTAGTTGGCTGTATACAGTTTTTCCTTGGTCCATTAGATATTAGTAAGCAAATTTAAAAAGTTGAATTTTTTTTTTTTTTTTTTTTATCTTTATTTAAGAGCTTGTCACAGAAGTGAACATGTCGCTCCGTAAACAAAACATTACAATTGTATTAAATCTAACTTATTCTATTAACAATAGCCTTTTTCACTAGCTGTAGTATCGCTGTGGCCGTATCCGATAAAGGGGCGGCTAGAGCGCTACTGCAGCTACCGACATTAAACATGGGATCAAAATTACCGGAATAAGCCAGTTGTACTCTAGCAGCTTCGTTCCGGACACATTCCATAATAACGTGGTAGACATCTTCTATTATATCACATTCATCACAATTGGGAGATGGAACTTTTTTCATTAAATACCCAAATTTATTTAATGGAATATGTCCAGTACGAAGTCTCATCATTAAAACAATGTCACGTCTACTCAGAGGACAATTTATCCATGGCGTTATTAAAGGATGAGGTTGGATCGTCTTATAAAAGTTGAATTTAAAAATGAGGCACGTCACGTTAGTAACCGCTTTTCATTGTGGTCACCCTAATGAACGCTTTGCTAAGGAAATGTTAAAAAGCAATTTATTTTATATTGTACGCCATCAATCCTCGTTAAAATATATATTTATGTAGTCAAGCTTTTTAACTAAACCTCAGTACGACAAACCTTTTAATAATGTTTATATTTTAGGAGATTTTGATTATTTTGTTAACTCATAGTGTGTGAACTGAGGGACCACAAACAAATATAAATTTGGGGAAATTAATTAATAGTTGTGCTTTCCTTTACCTTTTACAATATTCCTTGCGATTTTTACTAATGTTTGTAAAGAAAAATGCATTTATTTTTTGTACGAATGTATCGATTTATTAGTTATTATATGTGGTCCCTCAGGGACCAAAAAAGGAAGACTTTTTAGTAAATAATCATTGCCAAATTACGTTTCGGTCATTACGAATGCGTTTAAATATGTTTTTACTAAATCTATAACATTAAAATAAGCCAACATATTAAGCACTTGCCCAGAAGTGGAAGGTTCAGTGTGTGAACTGAGGGACCACACGTTTGGCTGTATAACTTTTTAGTGAATTCTTTACAAATTCCAGGATTTCTCTACAAAATAATTCTCTACTACTACTAAATTTTCACCAAACACCATCATACCAACCACCATTCAAATATAAGTGGTCCCTCAGTCCACACGCACACTCTTTTCCATCTCTCGTACTAGAGAGAGACTTCCACTTGTAATATTAGTTGTAATTTGTTGCACAATAAGCCCCTGGTCACGACATTGGTCTAAGGCGACCGGCGGGGCGGAAAACCATACGTTCGAGAGGGAGTTCCGATATCGGCCTCTCGCTTCAACTTGAATTCGGTCGCCGCCGGTCGTCTTAGACCATGAATGTAGGATTAATATGGATTTGACAACGTTATAATAATAGCAAGAACGAAAGGGATGGTCTTATGAAACTTTTTACTAGTGGAAGTGAAAAGGAACGATAATCGTCCGTCCTTATCACTGTGCCACTATTTTTTGTGTGTGTGTGCATTAGATGCTAAATGTAAGTGCCAGACAAATGCGTTGAATACGTCACTAAGTGCCTGTGTGGCACTTTCTTCTTAGTAGTAAGTGACTATGTCTATCCCTCTTAGTGGCACACTATGTGCGGCCCCTCGTCTTAGACCAATGTCGTGGCCAGGCCAAAAAGTTGAACATGAGAAGTTAGAGAATCTTATACACGGTGTTACGTCAGCATTCCGAAAGATTTTAATGCTGGATTCCTGACCATATTTAGAGTCTTTAATGTTATATAAAATTTCCTGGATTCGGTTTGGTTTCAGAGATAATCAACCTTTTTTCGAAATAAGTTTTTCGACGTAACTCGTCATTTAACTTCTTTTGGATTACAATGCTACCACAATGTGTTCTAATATTACCACACCTTTTGCCTGACAATCAAAAAATACGAATAGACTTGACGAAATAACCTCTACCTAAAAAAAAAACAATTGAAATAAATAATTTAAACAAATTGTTGTTATGATAAAAAGTACTGGAAATGTGAAAAAGTATTCAAATCAGCCTAAAAAAAAAAGAAAAAAAAATATTGTTTTTGGTGGAATTGACATTAGGTCTCATAATATTTTTTGTTTATTTTGATGTCTAGAATGTCTGAAGTCTAAAATCTTTCGCAATGCTCGCGTAACACCGTGTATAGTAGATTGTGTCACAAGGGATCAAAATGGTATATTTCCGGCGTGGGCGTATATTGAATCCTGAAAGGAGCGACGGATGAGGGATTCTAAAGTGGAATCCTGAGCGTTATGAAGGATTCAAGCGTTAACGCCCAAGACGAAATATTTTTGATACCGTGTGACACATAGGTACTGCTTTTCACACGACCTATGAGAAAAATAAAAGATATATCACATATTTAATATTTATGCAAATAAATTCTGAAGAAATTTTAATCAATTATGAACGTACTGTTCATTTTCATATTTCATTGTAACTTTTTAGGCTGGCAATAGAAAGTCCTTGAACAGAAAAGTGCCACTTTGATCCCTCCTAGCAGGGAAGAAAAGACCCGTATTCGAATAGGTCCCAATTTTCACACCGGGTCTCTATTGGCTCCCATAAAGTTTGAAGTTCGATTTTTGAAGCGAATAACGTTGTAGGTCCGAATTTTTTTTAGTCATATTGTCATAAGTCATAAAAATTTATATCATAAATCGGTGGTCAGTTTTATGTAGGTCATAATTATTGTTAGTCATAAAAGTCGATGCCCATAACTGTTAAAATCCATACAGCATCATTTCCAGAATGTTAAAAGCAATAACCTTCCTTATTATAACTGTTACAACGTCTATATTCGCAAGTTGTAATGACAACGATTTTTTTTTGTTTCGTTTTATGTATGAATTATTATTTGTTATTAATAAATAAATGCATTAAATGTTTATTTTTTTAAACCACCGAATAAACTTAGTGAGTAAAGTTGGTAATAAACTTAGTAAGTAAATATTTAGTAAGATTATTATTTTAAAATTCGGTCCTGGCGCTTCGCCGGCCGCTGCCGCGGCACGCTCGCATCGCTCGCTCGGCTCGCGCGCTGTGGTCACAGTTCAACCTAACACTCCTCCTCGCTTCGCTCGTCGTCGTACCTAAACTGACCTGCCTTAGGGTCGAGTAGGTAAGGAAGTTTCCTAAGTTGCATCATAGTCCATAAATTTAATAATTTAAATTAAGGAAAGTTATAAATTTCGTATTTTATATTCAATTTTTTGGATGAAATTCGGTTAGTTATTAAAACAATATGAGTCAGAACCATTTGATCCTTCAAATGTATGACTTAAAATATTTCTAAAAAATTATAGATAGACCTTTGAATGTTATAGTCAGCAATTTTATACCTTTTGTAATTAGAGTATGTAATGTTATAGGTTAGTAATGTTAGATCTATTAATCGTTATACTTAACAAAAATTATGACCATTGATGCTTATATCAGTAAATTATATGGATATCAATTTCTGACTAACGAAATTCGGATTTACAAATATATGGGAAAGAAAGGGATCCCGTGAAAATTATATTATTACATTAGATGAGTTCACATTGAATGAGACTACTGAGGCAAGATACGTCTCTGAACGAGCTGCCTGGACTCCCCTATTTAATAGCTATTCGCTGACATTATCAAGAGTTGCACTAACAACAATTTCGGAAATAACATGTCTAGACTTATAAAGAGATTCTACACCATGAATGCCATCTTGATCAACATCAGGTGGTTCGTTACTGCCATTCAAAATGGATTCCAATTCTTTTTCTATAGCCTCTTCATTTCCTGTTTCCAATTCAAAACCAAGACCAAGAGCCATAGCTTTATCGATTTCTTGCTGCTTCCGAATGCCATTTCTTGATTTAGTATATATTTTATCTCTCTTTTTCCTTTCCTTTTTGTTCAAGACATCGAGAACCTGTAAAAACATAATGAATGTCGTTTTCATCACACTTGCTTTCTAAAGGCCCGGCCACGACATTGGGCTAAGGCGACCAGCGGCGAGCGAATCCATGAGTTGGAGCGGGATGCCGAAATGGGTACTTCCTCTCGCACTTATGGTTTTCCGCTAAGCCGGTCGCCTTAGACCAATGTCATTGCTTGCATGCATCGCGGGAGTCATAGAAAACTGAAATTCCCTAGGGAGTTATAGAAACGTTAGTACGTCATTTAATCATCTTTTGTCTAAAAACTAGTTTTGTCCGCAAGTGTGATGATTTTGCAATAAATCAAAAGTTAATTTTTTTGGTACGATATGTTAAATTCTGTGCTAAAAAAATTGCCACAATTTTTTTTTATGAGCGGTCAACAATACACTTCTAATATGTAGTATGTACATTACGACACAAGTGCGAAAAACATGAAATTCGAAACGAGTGGCGATGTTTTAAAACACGACCGATAGGGCGTGTTTTAAATCGACACGAGTTACGAATTTCGTTTTTGCACGTGTCTCGTACGACGTTTTTTTGTACAGATGGCCCTCCGAAGTTTCAAACCTGACGTAAAATGACACACTTCTCGCACTAGAGCTTAAAAAATACACCATCTGTACTAAAAATTAACACACCGTATGCCTGTGCAGTACGTGCGTGTGTGCGCGGCGTGCGCATTGTAGCGTCAGAACTTTCATAGTAGATAGCACACCACACTATCATACAGCTCAGCCTTAATAATGCACAAACTGTTTGCAATCAACCTAAAGTCAGGCCTTCATGCCGCGGCCCCGACATTGGTCTAAGGCGACCGGCTTAGCGGAAAACCATACGTGCGAAAGGGAGTACCCATGTCGGCATCCCGCTCCAACTCATGGATTCGCCGCTGGTCGCCTTAGAGCAATGTCGTGGCCGGGCCTTTTGACTGATTTTGCTGACCTGGATTTCAATGTCTTCACCAACGGGTTTTCCCAATCTGTTCGGCGTATCGGATTTATGTTGGTGTGATTTAAATTTCCTCTTCACGATCGATCTCCACTTGCCACGCCTGATTTTGGATTCTTTTGTATGAGACGGCTGAAAGAAAGATTAATGCATGAAATGTACGTACTTACTTGAAATGACTCGCTATATCACTAAAGCACTAAACTAAAAACTTGTGTTGTGGGTATTATGCGACGATACACAGGTGGCCAACAATTGGTGGTTTTAGGAATTTTGGGAAGCAGAATAAGCGCGTTAGAGGCTTTTTTTTAATAATAATAAGTTGAAGTTTCAGAATTAATAGTTAGCACCTATTTTAGAATTATAACTAACGTGACGTAACGTGTACGCGTCGGGCTTTGGCCGAGGGTGCTCCGGACGAGGACCATCGTAATGGGTCGAAACTCGAGCAATCATCGACTTGAATACCTGAGTAACCCGGTTCAATAATATTTTAATTAGTTAATTAGCAGTTATTTGGTAAAACAGTTGAGTCTTGTAAAACGCTCAAAAACCTTATATTAGGGGACCTATTCCGTGTCCGAAAACATCACAGGCAGTGCCGGATTTAGAAATTTGCCGCCTGTAGGCCATTTATATTTTGCCGCCCCTATCCACTGTGCTAATTTGAATAATTTGTTAGGAAAATTACGAAGAAAGTCGAAACAAAAAAGCTTCGTACATTAGTCGTTTAAGAACACTTGGACTCTTTGGCAGGTATTTCATTTCACAGCCGTGTGTGCGTACCGGAGCGTTCGTGGCAGGAAAGGAAATCCAGCATCCCTACCGCGAGTGTGACAGAGACAAATCCCCGAAATTTACGAATTTAGGTGTTCGCGGTAGCAGGCCTTCTCTTACTTTGTACAGTACGCGAACTTTTAGCTGGTGTGACAGTGGAGGGATGGACGCCTAGCCAACATAATAATAATATACGACTCTACCCTTATCACACAAATTCAAATTCAAATTCATTTATTTTTGTCATACATAGGTTAAGGTAAGGTGACAGGTGACAACAATAATTAGTACAGCTATGATGGCGTACACATATTATAACATGATATTGGCGTACAAAATGTAAAAAAAAAATAATAAAAATAACAATTACTCCTAAATACTTATTAGTATAATACCTATATATATTCACACTCTAGATAGTCTAGGTAGCGGTCCTTAAATTGGAAAAATAAAGAAGTTCTAACATTCAAAAATTAAAAATCAGTCTGAGCATAATTAAACAATTTAATAAATTTCAACTCGGTTTTTATAGTTAATTAAAATTATTTTTACTACGCTCACTCGCAAACAACAAATCAATCAATGTTACAATAAAACCAGAAAACATTATTTGGCTTTAAATATATCTGATAATTAACAATTATAGAAAACAACTTTTAGTCCCATCTTTTAGCCAGATTTGGTAGGTCATAGCTGGCTTCCATGTGAGAAAAATATTCCTGATTCGAAGTAGTCTACTCAAAGAAGAAAGCGCTGAAACGTACGTCTTAAATCCATTACGTTAATAGGTATATGCGACGTTTTTTCTGATTGTTTCTTTAATTGTTAATAATCAGGTAACTTTCTTTAATTATGTTTGTTGTTTAATTGTAAAAATTACTGATATGTCGTCTGTTAGCGCACTATAAATAATTTACAAAAAAAACGCAATTCCAATTGATTAGAAGGTTTTATTATTCCCAGATTTATTTTTAATTATATAACGTTACAGAAACTGTTTTTCAGATTTTGATCCCATCTGGTAGCCATATTTGGTAGAAAAACACGTTTCTTATTTCGTAGCTAGCTACGAAATAAGAAACGTGTTTTTCTATCTTGTGGCCAGCTACCAAATGGGAAAGATTCTCTTATCCTCCAGTGTGCGACGCTGATTTTATCATTTCGTAAATTCTTTCTATTGAAGATTGAGAGGCTGTAATTTCAAAAACTTTCATTAAAGTTCTTATTCTTTTTGGTCGCATGAAAATTGCTGTTCATGGGTTTATTTGAGGTGCTGTAGTGTAGTACGCGGATTCCTTTTCCAAAAAAGGTCGTGTATAGCGAACTTGCAGTTTGAAAAATACCTCACACAAAGATTAAACGCCAGCTATACCTGAAAACCTATTTAGATTCCAATACTTGTCAAAAAGTATTGCCATTAAAATTAAATATTAGGTGGTTCGGTAAATTTTCACTTCTGTAAATGTTATAGGTAGCTGTTTATTTTATCTATATTGTTAAAGACTACATTTAAATCTACTTCTTAATTAATAAATCTTATTTAAATACTTGTCCCAAAAAAAGATATTTAATTTAATTGTTTTATAGGAGAAAAGTTTAAATGACAATGGCAATAACTCAGGATTTAACAACATTTGGTACCTACCAATTGTCTCGTAATGTGTGATAAAGTTTTTAGGAAAACTGGTTAGGTTACCAAAAGGTTGTTTTTTTTTGAAACGTTACAAATGTTACAATGACGATAACAAGTGTCACTGTGACATTTCGCCATCTTTGGTATTTTTTTTGACGTATATTGGAATTTCGTTTTTAAGTTTAGTATATTATAAAGCTACCCATGTGTAACACACAAACCTAGATGGGACTTCCCTATGGAAGGCTAGATGGTGTAAAATGGGAGAAGCCTATGTCCTGCAGTAGACAAGTATAGGCTGATGATGTCGGAAGTCATGTGATATCCTAAGAATTTATGTCTGATAATTCACAGCTTTAAGAATAATCTATACACGGACGGAGATAACGGCAAAAGTTAGTAGCTTTGTCGACAGTGCCAAACCGAGAAGTGTATTGTGCTTAATACATTCAAAACATCTTAGATTTAGGATGATCTTTATCACGATTTACACAATAACGAGTTTTATTAATTTATTAACATCGCTGTGTACCGATGGTTGGTTATTTCTGAAACATTACAATGGTAATGACATGGGACAGCGTGACATTACGCCATCTTTGGTAGTTTTTTTGACGCATTTTTGACGTGTATTGGAATTTAAATACGTTATACACTATACTTCCTACGACTTCAGAATTCCCGTTTCACTGCCAGCTTCGAATCAGGAATATTTTTCTTATTTAAAAGCCAGCTACCAAACCAGGCTACAAGATGCGGCTAAATAATTACCATTTTTGTCAGCTTGGAATCAGAAATATTTTACTCATTTGGAAGCCAGCCATGAGCTACCAGACATGGCTACAAGATGGAACTAAAGGTTGTTTTCTATAACTGTTAATTATCAGATAACTTTAAAGCCATATAATATTGACTTGTGGTTTTATTGTAATATTGATTTATTTCATATTTTAGTGAGAAATGGATCTTAATCGCGTAAACTTACGTTTATTTTTATCCTGACGTTTCGGGCATGACGATACCCCCTTGGTCGCAGGCAGACTGGCGAGAAAATGTATCAAAACCTGCTGCGCGGGTTTTTAGAACTACCCGCACTTGGTCCTGATTATTCATTACTAGGCTAGGGTTGTCACTAAGCCTACACTCAAGACTCCTTTGAAACAACTTTTGTGCCTTTGAAATGGATGGATGTTTCACCACGCTTACATTTGTAAATCACGGGATTCTACAACGAGATTCCTTGCCCCTCATTTTGATGAAAGTTTACACGATTAAGACCCGTTTGTCATTAAAATATGAGTGATAATCGCGAAAGTTTAAATCAATATATTGATTTATTTGTTGTTTGCGAGTGAGCGTAGTATCAATAATTTTAATTGAATATAAAAACCCAGTTGAAATTTATTAGATGGTTTAATTATGCTCAGACAGATTTTTATTTTTTGTTACGTAGAACTTCTTCATTTTTCAAATTCAAGGACCGCTTTCTAGAGTTTGTGTGGCAAGGGTAGAGTCACATGTTGTTATTAATTTTCATACAAAGCACTGTACAAGTATGTTGGTTAAAATTTACTTTTCCATGCTATTGAACTCTACTAATCACTCACTTTGTATGAGGAGATACATTATTTTATAGATATTTCGATGTTGGTACCATGTTACTGAAAGGTCATTGTATAATGGTTCTTAGACTCGGTCGTTCCCTTCCACCCTTTATAATTCTGCCGCCATGGCCGAAGTTTAAAAAAGTTTGTTTCTACTCTGCCGCTTGTAAATTCTGCCAAATTATTTTATTGACACCAAAAAAATTTTTTTTTTGTTGTCAATTCTGCCGCCCCTAAAATCTGCCGCTCTAGGCCATGGCCTACTTGGCCTACTGGTAAATCCGGCACTGATCACAGGCAACGGGAATATATTTTTTGGCCACCTTGTAAACATAATAATAGTTCCATACTTAAATATATAGAGAATAACCATTAAACAATAGTAGGTACAATTGTGCATCTAGGTAGGTAAGTACGGTATTACCAACGAGAAGTGATAGTTGTTTTAATGACTCGAGTTAGTCATGCCTCTTACAGACCCTGATGCATACAATGTTTTTCATCACACTTGCAGACAAAAATATATTTTTTAGAAAAGTGAAATTCCCTAGGGAATATTACTTACTCCCGCGATGCATGCAAGCAATGGGGCGCTTAGACAGCGAGTGTGATGAAAAATATTTGTAAATACCCTCGCGCGGGATCACCAGCTTCGTAGGCAGGGTCACTACCATCTAGGCTATATAGAGTCTGAAAAAAAAAAACAATCTTACCTCATTTTTCCCATTTCCTGAACACACCAACTGGACATTATGAGCAACCAGGCCTAAAGTATGTAATGTGGCATTCGAACTTCTTAGTCGTTCTTCACGTCTTCGTATCCTCTCAAGTACTCTTTTTGCTTCCTCACGTTTTCCTTCCCGGGCCAACCGTTTCGCGAGTTTTCGATCAGTTTCCAGGGTAGTCTCTATATCCTGCTGATACATTATCAAGCTGTTTCTTTGCTGATTTAACTGTGATAATATAACTTCTTGGCTAGGGACCTTCGTCGCTTTCTTTATATATTTTGACATGAATCCACCCATCGTGATACCTGAGTGACTTGCGACTGAATTGTGAACTTGAATTGTACGAATTGTATAAACATAATGAAACCGGGCTCCCATTTCAAGAGCTCGTTGGTGTAAGTAGATACGGTAAGTTTAAAAATGTGCAAGCCAATTTGAACCTTACCGTTCAAGTATAAGTTTGAAACTAATAATAAACGTACGTTTCTTGGAATGCCGAAATGTATACAACTAGTAGGTACGTACTTAATAATAGGAAACGGAGACAAAATAATGAAACTAGGTAGGTACATTCTATCATTCCTCAATGTGTATTCTGCAAGGGGTAAAAATGATAAACATCCTGAAGTACTTAGATATAGTACGATGGATTTGTCTATGTCTGCCTGTACCGTTTGACGAATGTTATTGTTTGACACTATACATATATTATGTATAATAAGCCTTTCCATCTGTGTCAGATGTTTTAAGCAGCATCCAAACGACACTTGCGTTCATGGCTGTAAAGCCCAATGCGGGAGAGGATCTCGCGTCCACACACACGACAGGTGTGTGCTCCCCCAGGTGGTCGAGGGTTGGAGGCCTGCTCGTGGCGCCTCATACGCTTCTCTTTTAGTGAGGTGAACCAGGATTTGTCGTGCTCCGATTGACCATCATGGACAACGCGACGCCACTATCAGGCACTATTTGCAGATAATTAGGATTGGAAACAGTATCAAGATGACCTATAACAGGCATCATCTCCATAGAATAGTAACCTTTACTTTCCAACCCATGATACGGCTACAGGCCTCTGCCTAAGTACCGGGAATATAAATCAATTCCATTCAGTGAATCCCATGACGTTTTGTATAGAAAGTAACAAATATTTTAAAAAAACCGGCCAAGAGCATGTCGGGCCATGCTCAGTGTAGGGTTCCGTAGTAATTCAAAATCGGTTGGGCCGATTATGTTCGAAATAGTTTTATTTTAAAGTATTCTATAAGCCCACTATTCATGATTTTTTTTATATTTTTTGGACCTACGGATCAAAAGTTGGAGGGGGGAGAGACACAATTTTTTTCTTCTGGAGCGATTATCTCCGAAAATATTGACTTTAGAAAAAAACTTTATTTTAAGACCCTTAAGGTCTCTGCCCACTAGACCGTATCATACCATGACCGTAGCATGAACGTATCAGACAAAAAACTATTCCTTGTATTGAAAAGTATGAGACTATGCCCACTAGGACGTTCCGGCGCCGGCCAACACGGTCTCATACTTTTCAATACAAAGAATAGTTTTTTGTCTGATACGTTCATGCTACGGTCATGGTATGGTACGGTCTAGTGGGCAGAGACCTTTATTCTTTTTAAGAGACATATTCAATAATACGCCACACTATAGGATTACAGCAAATAAAAAAAACATCCCCACTTCACTAGTTGGGGAGTTCCCAGAAAAAAAACTATTTTATTTTATTATCGCGTCTCTAAATGTCTTTACGGAAAAGTTGGTGTGCCAGATTATAGGTAATTATGTTTCAGGAACACTGTCTTTTTGTTTATGCACGATATATATTATGTTTATTTTTGTTTCATTTACGGCCTGTTTCACAATCTCCAGTTAAAGCTATCTGTCATATAAAAAATAACACTATCTCTTTCTTTCACCTGGAAGAATAAAGAGAGTGTGTTATTTTTATCTGACAGATAGCTTTAACTGGAGATTGTGAAACAGGCCCTTATTGTTGTTTCTGATAAATATAATGATATTGCTGTGATGCAATAATGAAAGAAGTGGGAAAGTGGATAAAGCAGGAACTAGAAAATCAATGTAATAACAATATAAATGAATAAAATGTTTATTGTTAAGGATCACATTTTGGTAAGTTAATTTAACAACCTGCATAATGAGAGATAACCGAGTTTTAGGTTTTCTGGTCATCAGATTAGATTAAGATTGTTTTCTTTCTATGATGAACCTTATCCATAACATCCAAAAGATTACAATAGCTGACATATCATTATGTTAGTAGTTTTGTTGACTGCCTCACGCAATGGTCTCTCCACTTCAACCTACCAAAATTCCAATCCCTATTTACTGTACAGAAAAATATTTCCTTATGGCAATAATAATATACAATAATCATATGAATGGACATAAAACATTTAAGCCTCCATTGCAATTTTGATTGGTGCTTCTTTAGCTTTCCGAGGCTTTTCTGCCTCCTCTTCTTCAATATCTGGCAGCTTCTCTTTTGGCACATCAGGCAGTTGATCGCTGACATCCAAGATGGCCTCCAGCTCTGCCTCTACTGCCTCATCATCTTCCGCAGTTAGTTGACCAGATATTAGTTCATCAATTTCGCGCTGCTTTTCAATTCCTTCCTTTGTTTCATCCATGATTTTCTCTATTTCATCAATGTTTAGAATATCATGAATACTTTTCAATGCTACATTTCCAGTCTTCAAGCCATCCAGTACCTGTGAAAGACATAAAACAGGATTATTGTAATTATTTGAGATTTGGCCTATTATCTATTTTTGACATAGCTTTACATTAATAACATTTGCAATTTCCACTTACTTCTCCTAAACATACAACAAATTCAAACCCAAGACACAATTTGTCCATATCATTAGGTTTAAAAAAAAAAACAAAATAAAATTATTTTTATTAATTGGAGTAGCACAATGTCCAAAATGATTTTAAATAGTTGTAGAGGGCTGATTTTTCAATCTCCATTTAACAGAATTTCAGATAAAATATTAGCTCTGTCCTTGTTTTCGCAGGACTTGAGAAAAGGTTAGTGATATTTTTTTTGTAGATTCTAAAATCAACCTTAGGGCCTGGAGAAATTCCTATCAGGTAATAATATTAAATCTTCATACATACCTGAATTTCGATTTGTGCAAATTCAAGATCGTGAGTCAGCTGTTCCAACTGCTCTAATTGCGCATCCGTGTTTTGCAGTAGCTGTTCTTGGTAACGTTTCTTTTTCAGAAGTGATTTTGCCTTTTCACGTTTACCTTCCCCAAGCAGCCTTTTTGCCAACTGACGGTCTTTTTCCAAATTAATCTCAATCTTCTTCTGGTACTGTTTTAGCTTGTCCCTTTGTTGTTTTAACTGTAGAACTGCTTTATCTTGTTCCGTAACCCTGCTCACGGGCTTTTTCTGTTTGCTAAATAATCCGCCCATGTTGGTTATCTGATACTTGTGTAACACGACAGTAATATAATATAATTAGCTACAAATTTATTATATAAAACTTTGAAAGTGTAATCAAACTCATTTCTCAAAAAATTCTTAATTTACTTAAGTTGGGTAGGACCTTGCAAAGTCAAAACAAATCACAGCACAGTAGATCTGTCAGTGTCACTGTCAATGACATGTGACGGGAAGGGGAGAGGACTGTGTGACCATGTGTTAGGAAACTACGTATACAGTGTGTTACCATGACCCAGGCTTTTATGAAAATGCCTTCCGCCTACGGCGTCGGGCGTCTAGCACTCTCGTTAGTAATACCGTACTTACCTCCCTAGATGCACAACTATTTTTATTGACTCATAGAAAAAGTAATGTGTAAAATACAATTCTGTCGTTACTGTAAAGGTGCATTAAATAGATTCCTTCCTCATCATCGCCTTATTAACAACTTATTAATTTCTACAAGGCAGGAGAAAAATAGAAAAAAAAAAACGCCTCCAAAGGGGCTTGGCGATATTCGTCGCATAGCCGTGTTCCTTTCCTAGCATAGTCATTACATTTATGATCGATATGATTCGAGTTCAAGTGAAACACGCTGCGAATATTATTAAATTTATACTGAAAACTTCGTATACCAACATCTAAAAATGAATCACAAAATGTCATGTCTGACAGCTCAAATAAAAAGAAACTTGATCGCGTTGAACTTTGATGCAGTGAAATAAATTAAAATGACAGTACAACAACTGAGCTCCAATATTTCTGACGACTCTGAGGACATGGTTAGTTTACCATCGGAAGAAGAGATTTACAGACGCAAATACCAACTGTTATTGGAGCGATGTGAGGTGTTACAACAGGATAACGAACGAATAGTAAATAGGTTGGTGTTTTACTACATTTGTTTAGTTAATTTGTTGTGTACAGATTTGTAAATATTCACTGCATTTGCAGGATACACGAGGCCAAGAAAATAACAAAGCGGTATCGTAAAGATATTAAGCTCTTAGTTGAGCGACTGGACAAGTATGGAGATGGGTTCAGAACCGCGTCAGTGGACGTGGAGATGAAACCTGATGTAGTGGTCAAGACAGCGCGGGTGGCGTCTAAAGCCCAGTCAGCGCCGAAGCAAACGGAAAAACAAAATGCTGGTGGTGCCAAAAAGCCTGGACCTAAAAGAAAAAGCAAAGCTGACAAGGTAATTTTACTATTAGATAAACATAATGGTAAAAATGGTGGAAAATGAACAAGAGGTGATTCTAATAAGCAATAAATGGAATTTATACATATTGCATCATAGTTGAATTTAAATTAGTAGAGCTGTTTTCAAATAAACTCCTCATTCTTCCAGATCTAGATGTTCTTGGGTGCATTTAGATCAGAATCACTTGCCAATTCGATCTTTATGAAATGTATAAAAAACCTTTATGTCACAAACTTACTAAGTGTGACATAACAGAAGCTTAAATTTTATATGGAAATTTTGGAACTTTATCTCCTATTATTAAAATGGAATCAGCTCATGATTCAGATTAAAATGACCCCAATCAAGTTCAGATCGGGAAGAATTGGGTATCCGGGATAAAAAAATGTCTTGGTAACACTCGGGGACCAATTTAGAGGAATATGTTTAAACAAAAAAAACTATTTGCTCCTTTACAGCCTGAAAGAGATCCAAATGCACCCAAGAAGCCTTGCAATGCATTTTTCCAATTCTGCCAAGAACAGCGGCCAGTAGTTGTGGCAGAAGCAAGTTCAGAGATGGGGGGAGAGCCTACAAAACAGGAGGTCACCAGGCAGCTAGCCTCAAGATGGAGGGCATTATCTACAGAAGACAAAAGGGTAAATCATTTTATTTACTATATTTTTACATATTTAATATTAAACCCTTAACCCCTGAGTGCCAAGTGATGAATCCATCACAAGCCATATAGACTTTAATTCAAAATAATTACAGTATTTAATCAACAAGCAAATTTTCCACAGCAGCATTTCAGGGGTTAAGCCGGCTGACAGATAAAAAATGACTATGAAATTGAAGGAAAAGTACCATGAACTCCTATAATTAAACTATTCATGAAATAATTAAAACTAATATCCCTGATCATAGTGATCATCATCTAGTGTTCTGCAGTTAGGAGTTCACGATACTTCACTATTGAAATGTCAGTCTTAGTTTTTGGAATACAAATGTTTTTAGTAATGCATGTGGCATGTGGTAAATTAAATATATAATCTATGCCTGCTTAACCCTTAATTGCATGACCTTGACAAAGATTTATTCAAATTTGAATTCTGACATGTTGTCAATAGAGTCAAAAATACATGATGGATATTTCTATCACTATGCAATTAAGGGTTAAGAGTTAACCCTTAAATGCATAGTGATGTATTTATGCATGACCTTGACAAAGATTTATTCAAATTTGAATTCTGACATGTTGTCAATAGTGTCAAGAATACATGATGGATATTTCTATCACTATGCAATTAAGGGTTAAGAGTTAACCCTTAAATGCATAGTGATGTATTTATGCATCATGTGTTCTTGACTCTATTCACAACATGTCAGAATTCAAATTTGAATAAATCTTTGTCAAGGTCATGCAATTAAGGGTTAAGCAGGCATAGGTTATATATTTGTCACATACCACATGCATCACTTAAAACATTTGTATTACATAAACGAACTCTATTCACAACATGTCAGAATTCAAATTTGAATCTTTGTCAAGGTCATGCATTTAAGGTTAAGATGCTTCTCTAATGTGTGGCAAAAGACATGTTCAGATTTTTATGAACAGTTTATAGTAACTAATGAGAATGGCTATAAAGCCAAAATGAATCCCTTTATTTCAGATAAATTATTGTTACTCTTTTTCAGGTATATGTGGCTATGTTCGAGAGATCAAAAGAAAAGTATGCAGAAGAGATGTCAGCATACATAAAAAAAGAACAGTGACCCACTGATTCTCTTAGTTCTTAGATCTCTTGTGATTGTCAGCTTTAAGGTTAGGTTAAAATTAATTATAAATTATTTATAACGAATTTTGTTTGATTTCAATTTCATGACAAGAAATTTGAATTATAAAAATGCTTGATGATTAATTAAAATACATAATGCAAAAGGTTAATATAAAATCAATTTCAAAAATAAAAAGTTTATTGCAATATTATCATATAACCTAATTAACAAAATATCAAGAAAAAAACACTTCCTTCTAATGATTTTGGGGGAACAGCACTGTTCTTTGAAACCTTATTTCAAATGTCTTGTGACTATCAAGACATTTGAAATATGGTTATCCTTGTGGTATAATAATTTGGAGATAGACATTATATTTTGAGCTTGAGACAAGTGCTTTGAGGAGCGTAATTTAAAACAAAACAATACAATATAATTATTATTCCGAAAAATAAATAAATGCATTTTATTCCCTCTTTTTACAAAGTGCTACTTTAGTTATGCCTTGAAACTATCCTTCTCCAATCTGATCATCTTCATAGTTTCAATGACATCAGTTTGCTTGGCATGCTGCATGACAGAAGGCACCATTACTCTCATGAAAGGATTGTACAACTTTTCTTCACCTATTGTGGAAGGTACCTATAATAAAAAAAAGTATACATATATATTATTGCTATTCACACAAGTGACTTAAAATTAAAACTTCGCGGATGGATATATCTCGCAGTTGGCAAAAAAGTTTTTTCCCATCATGTGTGCTTAAAAAGTACGTCAATTGAAGTGTTATTTAAAAGGACAGGATATTTGGTGATATTTTCAGGACCCCCTCCCCCCTAGCCAATATGACGTGTAATTTGTGTAATTTATTGCCAGCTTAAGTAGTCCTTTTAATAACACTTCAATTAACGTACTTTGGGGGTTTCTAAAATAGGCCAAAATCGTATGGCGTGATTATTGTGATTAATGGACAAGTCCTTACGCGGATTACCCGCAAAGGACGCCCGCCTCAAATAAATTTTATAGACACAGACACCGCAAAATAGCGCAGGCGTTGCGACGGACATTAATCCGCGCGGCAGGCACACCATCGCGGATTTGGGTCAAACTTAAAATCATGTAACGAGTCTTTCCGGTGGACATTTTAAAAGTTAAGGGCTATGAGAGTTAATTTTCTTATTAAACCCTTATTGTCATTTAAAGGCACTCCTTTCCTATTTAATTGTATGATAAAAATCACGACTACACTCCTACCAGTTGCTTACTATTGGCCACAGGAAAGAGGGGCTCTACAGTTCAGCTGAACACGCACTTTTTCTTTCCAGTGGTCGATAGTTAACAGCCTGTGGACAGTAATGATTTTTATCATACAAAGCAATGGAAAAGGAGGACCTCTTAATGAAGATTAGACTTTCATAAGAAAATCAAGCATTATAGGCCTTAACTTTTAGATTGTCCACCGGAAAGACTCCGAACATGGGTTTGCGTTTGACCCATTTGCTTCTTGAATTCAGCGCTAAGTTAGGTGGGCGCCCGTCACGGACTCGCTGGCCCGCAGCAGGTGTTCGGAGCGGGACCCGTGAGCTGAACTAGCGTAGGCCCTAAGAGTTCCTACTGTTTACTATGGATCCTTAAAAAGTGTTCTTACAGTTGGTTTATTTTCCAGCCTTCTTGCTTCACACCAAGCAGTCTTCTTTTTTACTTCTTCATTTTCTGGCTCAACAAACGATGCGAACTTCAAATTCTGTAGTGTATATTCATGGCCACAGAACACTTTGGTTTGATCCGGTAGGTGGTACAGGATTTCTACAAGGGCACTGTACATTTGGTCAGCGGTGCCTTCAAAAAACCGACCACAACCTCCAAGAAACAGAGTATCACCTAAAAGTAAAAGAAATATTTATGTTAATATAACCCCTGGCATTAAAGGTGCTCTATACCAGGATGCTCAGCCAAGTTGCTTAGTAGCGTATCGTAGTTTTCCCTCTCTGTCACTCTTTCATATTAGTGTGACAAAGACAGTTAGCTGCCTTTCGTTTACAATTGACGATTAAGCGTTAGCGATTGGCGACTTGTCTAAGCACCCAGGGCACCTTAACATTGTATAGATATTAATGCATGGTACAAAGTAATAAATGCAGGTAGGTATTTCAAAAAAGCTGCAGTGCACAAATTGTTGATGGCACAGCCAGTCTTTTTTCGGGAACATTTCAGGCATTCTATATAATTTCTTCAAATGGGTGTATAATAATGAATAACTAAATTGTTTATTACCTAAAATAAAGGCCATTAAGGCAGGCCACGAAATTGGTTTAAGGGGACAAATGACGAGCGAATCCATTGGCTGGAGTGAGATGCCGATATGGGAGGTGCCCGAGCCTGGCCAAGGCCATAAGAGAAAAACTAATCACCTAGATGCGAACTCAAGCCGGTGTTTCTATGCGATTTTGTTACGCGTTTTTTTTGTTCATTACCATCACCACTTTATTTACCGTTTTATAAAAGCAAACGAGACTATTACGCCAGAATAGCAGACAAACATGCGTCTGCTACAAGATAATCGAAAATGACTCCACTATTTATACGCAGTTCGTCAATAATTTGGGAATGGTAATGACTTGATTGTTGCGACTGAATAATCGCATAGAACTACCCAAGCCCTCAAATTAAAAATGGCGTTGGGGCAGGACATATTATTGTACTTATACGGACAAACGATAGATGCAGTGGGAAAGCCTATATCGTCGGTTGACAATCAAAACTCACTATAAAAACTGTCACTACTCTTAGTAACCTCGTATGTCAGTATTGAATCACAACTGAGATACGAGCTTTATTTTGTTACTTAGTGAGTTTTGCTTGTCAACCGATATGGCTATTATAGGTATTTGCTAAGTGCTTAAATTATTTACAATTTGACAAGACTCTGTTTCTTATTTAAAGGCATTGATGCCTGATGGGTTTAATACAGCTAAACAGCTAGATAATATCAAAGAAACTGCAGGGAAAGACTGGCTAAACAATGTAGAAGATAGGTAAAAACGGAAAGAGTTGGAGAAAGAGGGGTAAATTAAATAAATAGATGAATTTTTTAGAATAAATAATAAAAATAAGAATAAAGAATATTTATTACAGAAAACACAGATTACAGTTCTCCTCTACAGAGTTCTCCTGTAATAATGAGAAATTAGGAAATTTAATTTAATTTTTATTTACCTGTAAACACAACAGGGTCACTTCCTTCTTCAGGAGCGCTGACAAAATAGCAAATGTGTCCAGCTGTGTGGCATGGAGTGTAAAGGCATTGTACATTTAAGTTGCCAATATTGAATTTGCTCTCATGCTGAACCTTATTGGTCAGTGCTTGAATGCGGTCATCACCTCCATACACTTGCAGATGTGGCATCATTCTTACCAGGTTTATATTTCCTCCAGCATGATCCCTAAAGAAATTTATGTTGTAAGTTTAAATATAATTAAATGGTTAAACTCACATGTATTTAGTCACTACGAGCAACATGTTTCAGACAGTCCAGTTCTCCATTATCAAGCACTGAGACCACATTCACACCAAGGCATTCGCGAGCGATATACATTAGTTTAACCATTTACCAAAAAATTATAGTTATTATGTCTTACAAAAGTTTAAATTCAATCATGTTGTAAGTACCTACTATCACAAGCTTATTCAAGTATTTATTAAATTCAGTAGTTCAGAATTCAGGGTTTTATAAAAATGCAGCAGAATCTACACAACAGAATCACAAGGGATAATTATTAAGATTCCATATCCAAAAACTGAAAAAAAACCCCTATTGGACTGAAAAAGGCCTAGATCTTTTCACATTAAATAAAAACCAACTTTTTTAAATCTATTAAACATTTGCAATGGTCACAAAATGTAACGTATACACCTACCATATCATGAGAAGAATTTCAAGCTAGAAACCATTGCTCTGGTCAATTGTGGATTAATGATAAAAGCAGGTTTAAACCTATTAAAATAAAGTTATTGTATTGACATTTTCTTCAGGAATAAAAATATTACCAGTGGTGATGAGTAGTTAAGACAGTTGTTAACTTGGCATCATGTTCCTTTACAGCCATCAGGACAGAGTTTGGCTCAACAGGATCCACAATAGCGGCTTCTTTAGTTGCCTTATCTATAATTAAATACATGTAGTTGTCTTGAAGTGCTGGCAATATCTTCACGTCCATAGCGGCCAACTGATGGTGTTCTGCTAAACTGTGAAACCCTTTCTGATTTCGGACAAGAGCTAAAAAGATAATATTCATACATTAAAGAGCGATAAGCTAACGATAAATTGTATCACATTAAAATTAGTAGCATATTTAGATTCGTTTTTATGCCTAAAGAGTGGTGGAGAGTTTTCCGAAGAGAAAAATAATTAAACTTACCTTGAAAATAAAGTTTAGTTATTTGTTGAGATAAGCCGTTCGGCAGAGAATTTACTAGTCGCGACAACATGAATGACAATTCAATTTGAACTAAAAAAAGATAAGTCAAAATAAAGATTTCCAAGCTTCAATCGAAATCAAGACATTGAACGAATATCCAACAATTTAATAGGTGTAGAACTTAATTACTTTAAATTTTATTAAATATTTTGTTATCTTGACATTTGTTTATTCTATTTTAATCCTTGTGTAATTTGAAATGTGGAAAAATAAAAGTATTCAAACCAAATAAGAAGACTACTTACCCTATAACTCAAACAGCAAATTTCCAGCGACCCTAGCACATCTAGTGCACTGCAGCAGCAAAGACGAAGATGAAGATAAGAAGAGATGGACAGTGGGTGGGCTGCCAAGCTGTCGAACACCAAACAAGACCGCCGTTTGGTTTTATCACTTGTTTTTACTCGAGGCGTATTAACTTCTTTATCTAGAGTATTATAAATTATTTGCTTTTACTATTACTACACTAGTATTATTTTCTTTGGGCTGCAGTTTATTTTTGTAATCCGTTTGAGACATTATTATTAAAGTCAGCGCGTCAATCTATTGATTTTGTAGAAAAATAAGGCCTTCTTTTGCCAAAACTCATGCTGACAGTTGCTGCAGATGACGAGTTGACAGTGAATGAAACGTCAAACGATCAAACGAAACGTCAAACAAATGTGCGCGCCGGAGACATGTGGTTATATTTAAGTGAAATAATAAAACACAGTTTATTAAATAAGTAAATAATAAAGTAACGGTTACAATGAAGATTAAACCCGTAAAGCATAAAACCACTAATACATTCCGGGTACGTACGCGCTAACTGATGTTTATTGTTTATGTGTGTTCAGGTAGCAAAAGTTTTTTCTAAAGAAAATCTTCACTTTCTTCACAGTTTGTTCCTTTCGCTGAACGGATCAACTCCATAGATATTCGACATGCAGCCCTTTACCACATTGAACATGCGTATACCGAACAACCAGAAGAAAATGAAACACACTTCCATCTAGCGCTAAGAAAATGGCATGGGTTAAATTTAACACTAAACTTCAAGAAGTTCAAGAAAGAAGTCTTCGGAATTATAACAGTTCCACAGCTAGTCCATAGGAAAGATGATGTAGTAGAAATTTTAGAAAAATATTTGAATTTAGAAGACCAACTCTGTCTACAACCTTTGTTGGAGTAAGTACAGAGAATATTTCAGCTTCTAGTTTCCCTGTAGCCATAAAAATCGTGTAATGTAATAACTATGCTGCCAAGTATGTCTTTTAATTTTTGTAATTAATGTGCTTTTTTTATGAAATCTTAGTTATTGTAGTTTTATTCACTAAAGAAAAGTATTAAATATTCAATTGAATCTTAGTGTATAAGTATGCTAGGCTCACAAATTCATCTTATGTAAGTCCCTTACTGTGGATAGAGCATTAGGGCTCTGCTAAAGAATGATTAAACCTTAGTTATTTCATATCTTCAGTGACAGAGTATTTTTATTTTTCAGAATTCTGGTGTCACTGGCGAAGGATTTGCGAGATGATTTTTACCCATATTTCCCAAGATTTTTGGATGTGTTGATAAGATTGCTAAAAACAAAAGATGCAGAAAGGCTGGAATGGACATTGGTCTGTCTTGCCTTCCTATTCAAGATACTCAAACCATACCTAAAGAAGGATATTGCAGTTGTGCTAAAGAGGATAATTCCTCTGTTGAGTGAGTCACAGCCACAATACATAAATAATTTTGCAGCCGAAAGCTTTGCATTTGTGGCTCGTGATATAAAAGACAAGAAGAAGTTTATTGAACTAATATTGAATTATCTGCAGACAAATGATGATGTAAGTTATTATTAGTACCTAAATTAATCTATCTCACATAGGCATCAATTAAGTATGACAGATAATTGATTAAATTTTTTGAATATTGCACATATCAATGCTACTTCAACAAAAATAAATATTACTTTTTTTAAATATATTTCTTTACACGCTTAAGATAGGATTGACAAATAAATAATTTATTTTACAGGCAATATCAGGATGTGGCCACCTTATATTTGAAATAATTAAGGGTGTTCCGGGGAAATTTCACAGCTGTGTCGAAACCTTCCTCCCACTGCTTCTGCAACACTTAAAAGAACACAGCCAGCACCAGGAAATACTCTTCAAGCTCCTCACGCAAACATTTGAGGACTGCTTACAGGCAATCAGCTATAAAGAATTCTCTATATTCTGGACAAACATTCTTAAATACACAGAGGAAATTCTTAAAGAAGAGAAAGAGAACAAAGGACTTGAGCTACTATTAAGACTTGCTGGTCAAGTAATAGAACACCAGAAAGGAAAATATCTGATAAATCCTCCACAGTTTGTTCTGCTTCTTATCAAAGTTATTTGTGACCAGTCAGCCGAAAATGTCCTTCAAGTTTGTGCCCAAATCGGAGCTCTATTACTCCTCTCTCAACATGCGTCTTTATCTCAAGAACATGCAGGGATCATAGTCAAAGTACTACTGCCATTACCATACCCTAACATTCTTATAAATTTTGTGCAAAATGTTATTGACTATACCCAATTTGACATGCATATTTTGCCACATTTCCTAAAGTTTGTCATTCAAACTGATTTTGATAAAGATGCCATGAACACACTTAGCAAAGTATGTCTCAAAAAGTCACCACTGTCTATGAATGGCATAAAACTTTTTGAGTGGGTTAAATACCCTCTTGATTTTGGACCAAACCTCCCTAAATTTATGGAGCATTTTACAAGCATTGTTAATGATGACATCAACAATATAATTGAAAATCCACTGAAGCTTATGAACATGCTGTTCTGCTTGCCACACATTGATAAAATTGATACTAATAGTTGTGTGGCTGCATTGAATCAACTTATATCCAAGTTAATTCAAAAATTGTCAACTTATAACCTGGAAAACCAGTTGACTGGGAATAAATTCCATTGCAGCACAACAGAATTTTCCAAAAATGCAAGAAAAATCCTTTTCATACTAGCAAATGCAATGGAAAGCGCTATCCATATATCAAGCTGTAAAAACTTGCAAGCCATTTGTGATATAGATACCCTTCTGCCTGTTATATTGCCTTATGCAGCAGATCCTAACTATTTGGCAGCATTGCATTTGACAGACTTGTATCTGACTGCTTGTGAGCAAGATAATAGCCTGTCCTCTCCTGTTCTGGCACTGATTGATTCTTATCTAAATATAAATGTTTCTTCACCATTCCATGTGGTAAGTACTTTAATGAAATTGATGTCATTTCTAACTGAAGCTTGGTCAATAATAAATTTATAATTTTTCCTTTTAATTCATGATTTATTTTTAGGTCCGGCTGCTGACAACTCATATTTACAAACTTTTTGAGAACACTGAGCCACTCAATAAATCAGCTCAAGTGGGAGGAACCACTGAAAAGTTATCTGTATTCAGCTTGTGTTACTCTGTGGAATCCACTATACCCTCCATTCAAGAATACAGAGCCCAACAGAACACACTTCAGAAGATGGTGTTCAACACTACACAGTATGAACTAATAAAAGGCACTGACTTCCACCTGTATCCCTTAAACTATATGTTTGGGGTCTTGTACATGAATTTTAAATTGCTATGGGAGCCAGTGATTGAATTCATCGCCAGCTACGGCAATTCCCTTGCAACTGACGAGTTCTGGCCTATCTTCCATAAAATTCTTCAAATATCATTTGATAATGCGAAAAAGGAATTCAAGCAATTTAATTTTGAAAATGAATTCGATTGTGAATTTGATTTATTGAAAGAACTTTATGTGCAGCTTAATAACATCTCTGAAAGACCAGATGTATATAATTACAGGGACCTGTTACTGAAAGTGATGACAAATTGTATTCAAGTGTGTGAAGCAAGGAACAGAGATATAGTTGTATTGTTTTTAAACTTTATCGAAGAAGAATATAAGAAGACTGACAAAGCAAATGCCCTTAAAATCGATGTACAAAGTCGGAATGACACTATGGATGTAGATGACAAGTCAGATGAAAAAGACAATGACAAAGACGATGAAGAAGAAATTACTGATATTGTTGAAGAAGTTAAAGAGTCAGTCTCTGGAAAAGTAACATTTAAAACTCTTATAAATATAATGCAAGTTTTAGCACAATTTAAAAATCCGAGAGCCCTTCACAAAGAGCCAGTTTTCTGGGAACTATACATGGAGTTTCTGAAACATAAAAACGCTGGTCTTCAGAAGTTTGCATTAGACTGCGTCATCAACTACAAGAACAAAAGTATTGTTGCATACAAAAGCAATCTATATAATTTGGTTGATGACAAAAAGTTTAAAGACGAATTAACCTTATTCAAAATCACTGAAGACGCGCAAAATATTCACGCTGATGATAGAGAACATGTTATTCCAATCATTCTGAGAATTCTTTATGGAAAGATGACATCTAAAATGGCGACAGATAAGAAAGGAGGAGGGCAAACTAGAAGATCTTTAATTATGAGATATGTAGCTGGTTGTAATGAGAAGGAATTGAAAATGTTTGTTGAAATGGCGTTCTCTCATGTAAAATATTACATCACAATGCAGCCCAGAGAAATATATGAAAGCATTGTCTCCACTTTAGACCTAAAATCTGTGATTATCCCAGGAAAGTTGCACAGCATTCTGAATTTGTTAGAAGTGGTGCGTGAATATTTTGGAGGATATCTAAAGGATGAACTGTTATCTGACTTACTGAAGATATTTATATCTGTATGTTCAACAATAGGGGGTGTACTTGCTCATGGAGACAAAGTTCATGTTGGTTATTCTAAAGTTATGAAGAATCTCAGAACCCTATCTATAGGCATTCTGACAAAGCTGTTTGATCAGTTTGATAAGTATGCTTGGAATTCCGATGAGTTGTATGTCTTATTTGAAACTCTGATCTGGCCTCTGATGTCTAAATTACACATTGAAGGTATCCATAGCCCGACTGCACTATTGAAGCTACTAAACACATGGTGTCAAAATCCGAGATATTACGTTTTGCTTGTAACATGTCCAGAACAAGATCCATTGCTGAGTGCAATACCAGAGATATTCAAACTTTTATTGGCGCCAAAAACTAGTCCTGTGGTTGTCAATATGATTCTAGATATGGTTGAAAAACTATTAACATTAACTGAAGACGAAGAGGATAAGGAATTACCCGCCATAGTACCGTTTAATACTACGCAAGTAGAGTCAAAGGATGAGTCTAGTGAGATGAATTTCGGGAGCAAGATTTTGATTCCACACATTCCAAGCATATTAGAAGTTATGAAGAGGCGTATTGCAAACTCGGCTAAGTCAAACACCATGAACAAAAGAGATTTGTTGATACTTTCACGGGTCACAGAACTTGTAGCTTCGCCAGAATTGTGTGACGAACTTCTGAATCTTCTACTACCAATACTTGTTAAGAAAGTGTGCATGAATATGGCTGAAGAGAATATGGAGCATGCAGTCAATACCATAATCAATTTATTAAGTCACAGCACGAATCCTCAAACTTATATTAAAAATATTGCAGTACTTTTTAACAAAATTACTCTAGTTGATGTTAGAAAACTTCTTCTAAAACTGTTGTCGTCAATAGCTGAAAAAACTCCTAAAAATAAAGAAACTCTTGCTCGTATCAGCAATGTCATTTCGGAAATGAATGCCTTCAACAAACGATGGATTGAACAGCCTGATTTCGATAGACGATTGGACGCCTACAAGACAATTTATCAGTTGCTTGACGACAACAAAATCGATTTAGATCTCGCTATCCTTATTGTCAACAACTGTTTCTACTTCATCAGGACTGAAAAAGACATAGGTTTGCGTGATGGAGCCGCTCTATGTCTGAAGAAAATACTTCCAAAACTACTACTCAAGTATTGGTCGGCGACTGACGGCCAATATTTGGTTCGTGATACCGTGTTATCATTGATATCCAATGGCATCAGAGACTCCAAGAACGAAATACTGAGAAATGAAAGTATAAACCTTTTAGGAGAACTTGCAAGGGAATGCCCAAGTACTGATGTAGTTCTATCGGACTTAGCTCATTTGACCAATAATGAGGACAGAGAAGTAGACTTCTTTGAAAATATGTGTCACTTACAAATGCACAGGCGCGTTAGAGCACTAATGAAGTTCTGCAAAGTTGCTAAGAAAATGACAAAGTGTCCTTCACCTAGAACACTTACCAATTTCATCCTGCCATTGGCAACAATGTACCTTTGCGACGAAAAATACACGGACAAAAATACCTTGATAGATGCTTGTATAGAAACAGTTTCTACTTGCTGCAGATTACTACCCTGGTACCACTACGAGGTTATACTTAAATTGTATCTGAACAAAATGCGGCATGCGTCAGATCATCAGAAACAGTTGACGCGTTTAGTCGTCAGTGTTTTAGATGCTTTCCACTTTGATTTCTCAAAAGCGAAGAACATCGAGTTGCCTAAAGCTCTATTAGCTAACATTGACAACAGACCTCCAAAGAATAAGAAAGGAAAAACTGAAGACAAGACTGTAAATGGTGATATTGAAAAAGCGAACACTAATGGACACGAAGAAGAACTAATGGAGGACGACGCTGAAACAGTAGGAAATGATGAAAAAGAAAGTGACGAGGCTGATAAGACTGCAGATAATTTAGAAGATACGCAAATAGATCTAGACTCAGAATTAAAAGCTGCCGATGAAGAAGCAGACACTGAAGAGGTAGAAAATAAAGAGGTCGCTAGTGTTCCTGCGTTTGAGAGGGTCACGCAAGTCCCGCCCTCTCTGGCGAAGAGAATCATAAAGTCTTTGTCGGCCGGATTGCTTCCACAGCTTAATCGGTAAGCATATTTCCAATTTGCCATTAAACAAATTGGACATACCTACTTGAATAATTGATTTAAACTGTTTTAGGCGTTCACTGTAACGCCTAATGAACTTTGTTGAAACAAATGACTTTCGTTACCTATCATGTTTCCACCCCAAGTGCATATACGTATTCGTAACTAGGTTACTTAACGACACCGTTAAATGAGGCGCATACCTCATTTTGTGAACCGAAGAAGGTGCACAAGGTCTTCTTGACTTTGTTATTTTTTTTTAATACATAACTTGTCTGTTTACGCAGTGCCATTGGTAAACTGACTGAACACGAAGAGTCCCACAAGGTGAACCGTCGCCGCCTCGGCTTGGAGCGGCAAGCTGAAGACATGCTACGGGTACCGATAGCACTGGCCCTGGTCAAGTTATTACAACGGCTGCCTGGCGATGTGTTGCGACATCATTTGCCCGGGTAAGTCTTTCACACCTTATGATGGTCCCGTTTATCCATTTATCGTGCTACACGTTACTTTCGCATTTGTATACCTTGTTAGGACGAGATGGAAACGACGGCAAACGATTAGACGCGGTACCAACATAAGCTTACAAGAGTGCAGGCTTCATTTAGAAGGATTACCTAAAAATATGCTGTAGGTATACCTACACCATATTTTTAGGCCGATAGCGACTGGTGCTGTTCAAGGTAATACAACGGCTGCCTGGCGATGTATTGCGATGCGACATCATTTGCTTGGGTAAGTCTTGTACAATCACACCAACAATGCAGGCTTCGTTTAGAACGAATACCTAAAAATACGCTGTAGGTTTATCAGCCAGTGCTAGTTAAATTACTGCAACAGCTGCCTGGCGATGTACTGCGACATCATTTGCCTGGGTAAGTCTTGTACAATCACACCAAGTGTGCAGGCTTCCTTTAGAATCACCTAAAATATGTGGGTCTATCGATTGCGCTGGTCAAGTTGCTACAGAGGCAATCTGGAGATATACTGCGACATAATTTGCCTGGGTATGTATTACTAAAGCAAAAGGAGACAAGACGACTTGGCACGCTAAGCTGCAGGTATACGTGTGCCAATAACATTAGTGCTGATTCAGTCACTACAGTTACTACCTTGTTGTCTAAGTGGTCCAACATCACTTGCTTGGGTAAGTATATGCCACATTGTGGCTTTAGACCAACAACTTCAAGACATGTACGTAGTGAGTAGCAGTAGCACTGGTGTTGGTCAGTTTGTTGCATCACCTACGATGTTCTTCGAGATTATTTACTTGGGTAAATTTTAAACACAACGAAAAGCAGCTGAGACAGGTGCCGGTAGCATTTGGCGGTAGCCAAGCTAGTACAGAGGTTGCCAGACGATGTATTGCGACGTCACGTGCGTGGCAATCCTATACTGTATCCAATAGGGAACATATGAACCGCCGCTGCGTCTGTTTAAAGACTATCTCACCCTGCTGGGTGAATCGATCGATGAATCGAATGACGACGTATAAGGTGCAAAGTGCTGAAGGTTTTTTTAGAACTAAGAACCTTGTACGTTGTTGCTGTCCATTAATATTTGGTTATAGAATTTGAGAGAGAATAATAATAATATGCACCTCAAACAGGCTGCTCCGAATTTCAGATGACTTGCTTTGTATCAAATGTTTTCAAACCAAGAACCCTTTCAAAGCCATGCGATATTGACGTGTTTCCTCTTAAACTTACATACTAATTCGTACTGTTTTATTTCAGAATCATCATAAAACTCTGTTCGTTTTTAAAATCGCCACTAAAACAAGTGCGAATCACCGCTCGGGACATCGTTAAGAAAATAATGGTCACCATCGGAACTTCCTATATAGGCATTCTATTAGAACACCTCACCTTACTCCTCACCAGAGGTTTCCAAGTTCATGTACTGGTAGCTACAATACATTCCGTTTTAGATGCTCTGAAAGCCGATTTCAAACCAGGAGAACTGAACGAAAATTTGGACTACATTCTAGATGTTTGCGCTAATGATTTATTCGGAGCGTTATCAGAAGAAAAAGAAGTCGATAAACTGCATTATAAAACACCAGAAGCCAAGCCTAGTAAGAAGAGTTACGTTACATTGATGATAGTATCGCAGAACATAACAGAATCGTGTCTTATCAACTTGCTTTTGCCGTTCAAAGATGTTCTACAGAAACATCAATCGAAGAAAATAGTTACGAAAGTACAAGAAGCCCTAACACATATAACAAGCGGTTTAGTAACTAATAAATTCATAGATATCGAATCATTGTTCATATTTTTACACGGAATAGCGTCAGAAAGCATACCCGAATTCGTACTTGGTGCCCCTAAGAGAGTTATAACAGAAAAACAGAAAGAGAAAATGCTTATAGCTAAACCAGATTGTTTTATAATACAAGAGACACCTAAAAGAAATAAGGAGGTGCAAGCTAAACATGTAAAAGTGTCTGCTAAAGCGAATGCTCACGTATTAGTCGAATTCAGCTTGAACATTCTTTATGTGATACTTAAACGAGAAAAGGTTCCAAGAGTAGAATGCAGGGCATTCGTAGATCCATTGATACCTCTACTAGTAGACGCATTGAGGAGTGACCATGTCAAAGTAACTACGGTTGCGTTGAAATGTATTTCTACGTTATGGACTATAAGAGTCAGCACCCCAACGCTTGAAGAATCCGTGAAAGATATAGTGAAGACGTTGTTCTTGATCTTACACAAATATGCGACGTTTGAGATTAGCAAACAGAATGACAATTATTATTTAGTTAGGAATGCATTTAAGGTAAGTTGTTTTGTATATATTGTTTTAATAAAAATCAACTTTTTAATGGCATTGTTGTTACAAACCTAACTGCATTCAAGCGTTTATAACTTACGCTAATTGAGTGTCCCTAAAAGTGAAAACCCCTTAAACGAAAACTCTTAAAGATTCAGTTACATGCATATTTTGCTAAGTATTTTTTTGAAGATGTCAAAAGTATATTTCTATCTACTACTATTTTAAAATTTCCTTGATCTTTAAGATGACGGCGGCTATAATATAAGACAAAAATATAATTTTGATATCTTCAAAAAACTTTACTCATCAACATCATCATACCTGCAGTACGAGTGCAAACAAATTAAAAATATTATTAATTTATATTCTTTTCCTACAATCAAATCTCATTCAGGTGTCTTCAAGATGCTTATTATTCTTATAAATGCCTGTTTCGTTTTGCTGCGAACCTAATTTACCTATGACTTTACCTTTTACGTTTTTAGGCAATAACCGTTCTCATCCGAAACGTAAAATACTACACCGTGGAAGCCGACCAGTTGAAGACGTTGTTGCTTTACGCCGAAGAGGATTGCCAGAACGACGAGAAACAGACCAGCTCCTTCTCATTACTGAAAGCGATATTAGAGGCTAAACTTGTGTCCACAGAACTCCACGAAGTTATGGAGAAAGTATCCAAGATATGTATCTTGAGTGAATCGGCGAAATCAAGGTATTTAACAGACTTTATTTAGCTTTTCGGGTGTCTTTCTACTAAGGCTATACATTGTGAATGCGTTTGGTAAGGGCTTGTCCATTAATCATGTCATACTGTATAGGGGGAGGGGGAGTCAACAAAAAAATCACCAATTATCACCATAGGGGAGGGGGGGTCATCGGACAAATCACGTGTAGTTTTTTGTTACTCTTTTAAAAAGCATAACCAAATGTCAAATCCTGAACTGAGTTTTAAAATTTCGCGGACATTTACCTCGTAGTTGGTAAAAAAGTTTATTCCCATCACGTGTGCTTAATAAAGTACGTAAATTGAAGTGTTATGTGTAAAAGGATTACTTAAGTTGGCAATAAATTTCACGTCATATTGGCTGGGGGGGGGGGGGTCCTGAAAATATCACCAAGTATCACCATGGGGGGTGAGGGGGTCTAAAATAGGCCAAAATCGTGATTAACGGGCAAGCCCTAAGGTATGTTGCAATAAGTGCAGATCGGGGTAAGTGCGGATAAATCAAATAATGACCGAATTAGATGACATTTTTAATTGCTAACCACATGCCGTACAACACCATTTTCTTGGCTTCCATATCGTACCCAATTGAATATACTTCGAGCCCGATACAACACATAATCTTAGATTTTGTGCGAACCGCATATCCGCACTTTCCCGACGTCCCATATATTATATCCAAAATTAAATGAAATTCACAATTTTGGGCATTGATTGTACATAATTAATGAATATTATATATTTTTCATATACTTTTTGAGACTTACGAATTATGGTTGGATTAGGAGATACCAATTAATCTTCACATTTCCCCGCGTAGTAATTGCAGACTAAAATTTCACACTTTTCCTGTTTCTAAATGTATGTGAGAAGGCAGTGGTTCTCAACGAAATTATGGGATCAGATAAAAGTAGATTATTTACAACAGTCTTAACTGACCCATCGTCTATTACTGGTGAACCGGTGGATCATGTCTAAGCCCCACTTGGGCTGGTCCATGGGCAGAAGATGGCCCGCGTTTAGTGTTGTGCAACTCACTTGTGATGTACTCCTATTGAAGAACTCATTATCTCAGATTGTCAGAGAACTTCATACAGGAAAATTGTCATACTTCAATCCTCTACTCACTTCCACATACTCTTGACAAATCACATCACACTACCAGTCACCACAAATACATTTTGTGCCTCAGTTCCATCACAAAAATATTCCACCGTGCAGAAATCTCAGCCTACAAATACCACATTTAGTCCCGAACGCAGCATTCGTCCTCATAAGTCTAATCACAAAAACATTCAGTCATTCACTATTTTTACACACAATAATCCTACAAATACGAAATTTGTTGCACGGCATTCTTGCTCTTAAGTGTAACCACAAACACATTCAGCCGTTGACGCACTAAATCCTACAAGGATACACAAATTACATTTTTTACCGCGGCTTCCACAATCAACTATCATCACAAGCACTTCCCGTCATACAACATCTTTCATAAAATACTTTATGTTACATTTTACTCGCTAAACCAACATTGACGTTAGAACTGACAATACTAACATGACACATAAAACAATGAAACTGAAGGAATGTTTGTTTTGCATTCAGCATGAGTCAATGACCCATAGTGACGACAGGGCCCCTCCTTGGGACATTCGCTCAAAAACACACAAAAGTCACAAAAACCACTGCGTACTCTTTTTATCTCTGTGTGTGAAATCTATCTAGACAATCTAGTAGTTTGACACCTGACGTTACGTCACCGGTGAAAGATTGCGTTTACAAAGTTTGTTGGAGTAAAATTTTAAAAGGCAAAGTTTTAAATGCGGCAAAAAGTGGAACAAAACATTTAAGAATAGTTTATTTGATAAGTATTAATTAAATAGGTTAAAAAAACAGTTATCAGATTCAATAAATTGACACTTTAATAAAAAAAAAATACGTTTTTTGCGTGATGTGCATTTAATTTGGTTTTAACGCACTTTGTAAACACGTACTAATGTTTGACACAGTTTGACAGAACAGAACAAAACATGAAAATAACCTAACATTACATGAATCGTATCAGAACTATCAGATACCGGCAAGCTCTTAAATGCAATGTAAAATTGCTTGTGATGTTTAGGTATTTGTTTTGTGAGTTAGTTAAAATATTGTGTAAATAATACTGCTTGAGTACTAGCGGTTCCAGCGGCAGGCCATAAGTGGTTTGCAAAAAAAAGTTAGTGATAACTCACGTAAGATGTGTATGTGATTTTTGGTTTCTTTACAATAGTGTTGTTTGATCGGTATATTTTAACGACGAGGCCTTATTGTAAGTATTTAAAACTTTTGGTGAATGAACTTCTACTTATTTTAAGGTTAGTGGTAAAATAATAGTTTATTTTCATAAATAGCAAGTAAGTACAGCAACTATTAAAGAAATATTCCTTTGTGATGTGTGGATATGGACAGGATGTAATAAAAATAGCCAATAATATGTATAATTTTAACCAATTATATATAAGCATTTAATTAAGTTGCCATATATCTAAAATTCACTTGAAGGATCCCTCCCTTGCATGAACATAGATACAGATGTAACCTTTCTTAACATTCCTTAACTTTTCTTATATTTTATTTTGAGTAACACACTTAAATAATGCACTTAATTTGAAAATTAATCATTCATATTTCACAGATAGGCATATATGCAGTTATATTAACCCGGTGAAAGTCTGGTGAAAAAAAGTTAAACAAAAATTAACTCTAAATATATAATAAATAACTATACATAACATAAGTCAAACGCTGGGTATGAGATACCCTGCCACATTCCTCCGGGTTAATATTGTATACCATTTTTTTTTGTTGCCGATGGTACTATGGTTGCTGGAAATATATTAGTACCTCACTTCATTTGATGGAAGATAATGTCCCATAAAATTTTTGGAAATGATGTACACATACAAACTCATTTTAAATTGATGTCCTACCCAACACTACCCGCGTTCCTGACCATCACCTCGACCAGCCTGCCCGCTCGCTTCACATACCCCGCCACCTCCCCGTCGACACGCCAGATCGAACGTGGAGCGGTCTTGTATTGTTCTGACCCACTGAAATTAAGCTTTTGCAAATAGTTAAGTGTCAGAGGATAAGCAACTATAATGTCTAACTGCCCACTGTATATCAAACAATCATAATGATCTAACAGCTCGGATAACCAAGGAGCGACAGATTTCATTAGGTCTTGTTTTAATGTATTAAATACTAGTCTATTCACCTGAAATCTTAGATCTCCCACATGGATCGCTTTACGAAATTCATTATTTTTTAACAGTAACTGCAAATTGTTTATTTTCGGTAACAAGTACACTTTAGGATCTAGGAACTTGAAGTAACTATCAAAACCAGTAAAATTGTTGAAGTAAGAATTTGGCCGCTCAATAAGAACACTTAACATGTAATAGGCGTCTAACCACTTTTCGTTTTTAATATAATCCCTAATTTTATCTTCATATTCATCAAATACTTTTCGCTGATTGAAATCTATGAGACCTATTTGATACAAAAATTCACCGTATAATAACTGATTTATAGGATCAGTCAAACCATTACCGATAGCTAAACCTTTAAGGTTTATTTTTGTTTTCGCTGTTGGGTTCCTATTATGAATAGCGTAGCCCAAACTTGGAACGTATTTTCCACCATATGATTCACCAGCGATGAAAAACTTGTTTCTCTGTAACTCTGGAAAGAGTTGGAAGAACTGAGTCAGGCTGGAGTACAGATGATCAGCGATTTGTGTCTGATCAGTGCAATATCCTTCCGGGTGCTTTGTGAAGCTGAATCCTGTACCAACTGGGTTGTCGATGTAGATCATGTGATGATTCAAAGCCCAGTGGTACTCTCTGACTTCCAACGTGTTGTTATTCAAGGAAATTGGTCCATTACCCGCGAATATGTTGATCAGCCCTGAAGAGCCCGGTCCGCCCTCCAGCCACACGATAACAGGGTCGTTGGCGCTGTCAGCAGACATGCTGGGGAAGTACCAGAAAAAATGGTTGGAGTGGTGAGTGTTGTTGACGGTGAAGAAGCCGGCGTAGCTATCGATATTCAGATGGTGAAGCAACGGCACTTGTGCTAGCCGCCGCGCCTCCGCGGTCGCGCCGCGCTCTAAGTACGGCGTCAGAAACAGGGGCTCACCTGGCCCATCGCTCTCATTTTGCAGTCTACCCTCAGAACTCCCAACGAAACAGAATGCCCCTGACGTTATAATGTGCAAAACGATAGGTAAACAGCATTTTGTCATTGCGGCCTCTCTTTGTTAGAGTTTAGTTGCGACTGAAAGACTAGTCCTTACAAATATTTTTTAAATATGTACACATTACATTACACGTGCTATAAAATATGACAGTTAACGATGTAGTTAATTTTAATGTGACAAAGCTAGGTAACTCGTAGATCATTTTTAATGGAATACATAAAGAGAATATTATAATAGAAAATTCATTGAAAACAGTTGAGTTTCCTAATTGTCCCAATTATTTATACTGTGGGTAAAGCGATAAATCAGGTCCATCGCCCGCTTAGTTGGTCGTACACTACAGCATGTCCTGCGTTTCTAACCAGTACTTCAACCAAATTACCCCCTTGCTTAACGTATCCCGCTATTTCTCCGTCAACGCGCCAAATGGAACGTTTTGCGGTTTTGTAATCTTCAGAACCAGTAAAATTCAGTTTTTGTAGGTAGTTTAGTGTCAGTGGATATGCGACTATTATGTCCAACTGTCCATTTTAGATCAAGCACTGGTAATGGTCCAACAGCTGCGACAGATACGGCGCGACCGACTTCATAATATCTTTCTCTAAAATTTTCTTTAGAAACAGACTATTTTGAACTGTTAAGTTGCCCACATGAATTGATTTCCGAAAAGTGTTTTGTTTCAATATAAACTCTTTTGTACGTTGATATGTATCCTCAATTTCCTTAAAATCTGTATAAAGGTAATTATAGTATTCCTTAAATCCAGTGACATTGTTAAAGTATGAATTATCTTCCAGAATTAATGTGGCATAAGTATTGAAAGCTTCGGTCCATTATTCATTTCTAATGTGATTCACTATTCTATTTTCGTATTCTTTAAATACTTTTCGCTCGTTCATATCTATAAGACCTATTTGATATAAAAAGTTGCTGTATTGTATCTGGTTTTCAGGGTCAGTCATTCCGTTACCGATAGCTAAACCTTTCAGGTTTATTTTGTTTACCGCTGTAGGGTTTTTTGTGTGAATAGCGTAGCCGAGGGCTGGAACGTATTTTCCTGCGTATGACTCTCCAATGATGTATAATTTATTGCGCTGTAGCTCTGGGAAGAGCTGGAAGAACTGCGTCAGGCTGGAGTATAAATGTTCTGCGATCTGGGTTTCATCAGAGCAATAACCCTCAGGATGTTCGGTGAAGCTAAAGCCGGCGCCCACAGGGCTGTCTATGTAGATCACGTGATGGTTGTTAACCCAATTGTACTCTTTTCGCACAAACGTACGGTTGCTCAATTCAACTGGTCCATTTCCTAAAAATGCATTGGTAAAGCTTGGGCCTCCTGGTCCGCCCTCCAGCCACAAGATGACAGGGTCGTTGGTGCTGTCAGCTGACATGCTGGGGAAGTACCAGAAAAAGTGGTTGGAGTTGTGAGTGTTGTTGACGGTTAAGAAGCCGGCGTAGCTATCGATATCCAGGTGAAAGAGCAACGGCACTTGTGCTAGCCGCCGCGCCTCGGCGGTCGCGCCGCGCTCCAAATATGGCGTTAGAAACAGGGGCTCACCTGGCCCATCACCTTCATTCTTTAGAACTTTTGAGTTGCAATCCACAAGGGATTGTAGTATGACCATCGAGATAAATAGTTGCGTCATCATTTTAATAAATAATCAAAGGATTTATTGCCTTGACTGCTCCTCGTTAAAGTCAGACAATTTATGAAGGCAGCGGGAAGGCATTTACGTTTTATTGGCGTTTGTTTCGTATTTCTTAAGCGTTATTATGTCATCGTTTTATGCTAAAGCATTAGTGGCTTAATAATTTATGGTATTTATCTGTACCTAACAACAACGTGATCACGTGACGTTGGTAACATGTTTCAATGCCCAACAAGTACAAACAGCAACACTCCTAACTGACCATTAAAGACAGAGCAGAGAGAAAATGAAAGAGATAAATATATTTATATTATGTCAACTTCAAATTAAATAATACACGGGAATGTTGATTGTTCGTAATGTTCGCATCTTGGTCGAATAATACAAATCGGGTTCCGAAATGTTATGAGACTGGTATCACGACTTCGGCCGAATTCTGCTGACCAATGGGGCGGGCGTTGCTACGGTTAGCCAATGATCGCCGGCGGTTTCTTCAGAAGGTGACATTACCATGGTTACGTAATAACAAAAACGTTTAACCAATGATTGAACGCGATTTTTCCGGAAGCTGACGTTACTATAGTTACGTTATATTTATATATAACATCCGCTTTAGTCCTGGAGTCGTCAATCTTACTTCAGAGCCGGTAATTTGACTGCTAAGCTGCTATGTAGAAATTTTCGTTCATTTTCCTTTCAACGGCTGTCACTGTCAGATATTTTTTCAAAGTTAGAATTTCAGCCAGAAACTATCAAGTCTCTATTAAACATATGTATGGCTACTGACAGATTAAAGGATTATAGGTAGACTGTCAAACGTCTATCTACCATATTTCCACAAAGGTTACATGTATTCAACTAACGTCAACTAAGAGATGTGACGAATGATAATAAAGACAGCAATAGCATTTGTCACTGTCAATGAAAAAAATAATTTAAAATTGCCCGATAACATGGCTATTTATAAAAATATCTTGACTTGAAAAAATACCTCGCCTATTATTAATGTCAGATAAATCATGGGCATCATGGCATCCGACTTGAAAAAACATGAATAAATTACTAAACGGTTTTAGACAAATCTATGAAGAACTGTCGTTATCCAGTTTCCACTAAGAACAACGACATCTAGCGTCTAATAATGGCCGATAACTAATTCTTAATTTTCGTAGACGAAGGAATTTTTATTATGTCAACTAGTTTTCAAATACTGAAATTTTGACCAAAGAGTAAAGTAATATATATGATAAAGAGAGCCCTCTTGTGGAATTTTCTTGCATGCATGGTTGAAGCACCATCTTTAAATTCGTTCCGGAACTAATAATCATGTATACACCCATTAATATGTATACACAGTCATAGCCTGCTAATGATTAGTTCCGAGTAACGAGTTATTTTGTTCTGGTTTTTAAGTTCCTCTACATTTTTAAAATATACCACACTTGAAAACCAAAACAAAATAACTCGTTACCCAAAAAAATATATATATATACCTATAGGAAGAATAAAATAAAACACATATTTTATAGTTTTCATTATTTTCTATTTTTGTAAAATATAAGCGTCAATATCGCGAACAAAGCGTCAATATCGCACAATCAATACAAAAATAACAGCATAACACAAAATTGTGCTTTTAGCACAACACAAAATTAAAAGCGTCAATATCGCGAACAAATAAGCGTCTATTTCGCACAATTGATAATGTTTAACACAACAGAAAACAGCGGAGCAGTTAAATACAGAAACTTTTACGGAGGAATAAGTTCAACTCAACGTAAAAAGCGAAGAAAAGCAAAGAAAACATGCTACTTGTTTACATGTGCAATGCCAAAACTCTTTCAAACTTCATCTTGACTTCAACGACAAATTAGTGGTCGTTTTTTTGTTAGATTTTATGGCATCATTAGTGGTCGTTCAATATTTGACACATAATAAAGTTTTGGTAACCTATTAATTAATAAATACTACTTTAAGTTATTAAAAATATTTATTAATTTTATACCTACCTCTAAATAGTAAATTTTAATAAAATACTAAATATTTTAATAAATTTGAACAAACAGTGACATCTATTGGTAACAATTAGGGCTACACGTAGTAGTAACAGGCACGCACACACGTACGCTAAACAAAGGGTGCATGTGTGCGTGCCTATTTTCGGATCTGAAAAGCAGATGGAACCGCTATCTAAGGGAATTGACCCGTACAAAGAAAGTGTCTAGCCCCTGATTTTGACGCAACAAAGATTCGATGACATATCATCGGGGACCATCGGAAATGTCGCGATCGTGCCTACTAACGAAAACTACCGAACCCATAACATTACACGACCAAATTGCATCCTTTGCCAAGTGGCCCAACATTCCTATGTAACTGACATGTGACTGTAAGTGTGATTCTCTTTCATGCAATATTTCCAATTTCTGAAGTGTATACCTAGCTGTGTTGCTGTTTGTACAACTAAAATATATTCATTATATTCATAGATAATAGATAAGTATTAGCGCAACATAATAATTATTCTGTTCCTGGCGTTATATACCTATTTCTAATGCTAGCAAAATTAGAAATAGGTAAGGTACACCCGGGTAAGACCGGACTATTTTTCGGATTTTTTTTTTTTTTTAAATATCTAAAACGCTCATTGATCGATTAATTCCAGAGAGGAAGCCCGCGCGATATTCGTGATGTACCTGACGAACTACTCGCCAGGCAAGCGGCTGGAGCGCTACATCCAGTTCTTCGTGTCGCAGTTGAATTACGAGTTGCAGCACGGCAGGGAGTCCTCGCTCAAGTTCCTGGAGATGATCATCAGTAAGCTGCAAGTGGTATGTGTTTATATATTTTTTGTACTCCTGTAGGTACTTTTTATTTGTCATTTATATTTATTTATTTATTGAAACAAAAGTTTACACGACATTACAGTTTACACCAATGCGTCATGAAACTAAAATTAAAAGAGACACAGATCACATGGTCGTGAACACACCTTTAAGAGGCCCTACCTTACAGATGTCAAGTTACGTTTTTATTGTCTATTCCTTATAAATGCATTCGGGTTTACACGCAGTTCGTTTTTGGCATTTTAAGACACCTCGTATATACAAGACTTAATGTAATACATGGCTGCCAACCTAATTTTAAATGTAATTTCTGATGAACAGTAAACCATAGAGGAGCTTTCTTTTTTAATTTTGACGTTTCTCGCCCGACCTTGATGATTAATAAAATTGTGTTTGACTAAGAATATTTCTCAAATTTACAATTTTATCTGAAAATAAGTGTGTGGTCGTACAAAAAGTATTGTATAGAGATGCAACGGATAGTGGTTTGGCCGGATACCGGATGCCGGATATTCGGCCTGACCACTCTACTAAATATTCTGCATTTAATGCTAGCGTAAACCTCTTTACAGGCCCAGCTAACCAAGCAAAGCGACTACCTCCTCCTAGCACTAGGCGCGAGTATGCTAAACGACTCCGCGCCGCCGTGCCGCGCCGCCGCCGCCGCTTGTATCGAGGCCATGCTGAAGCGGTTCCCGGCTTTAGAGCGGAACAAGCTCTTCGATCTGGTCACCACTTTCTTTGAGGACACTAAGGTACTTCATTGCATTACGCGTATAAGCTTCAGATGCATTGCTGACACTGTTCCCGGCGATAGAGTGGAACAAGCTCTTTGATCTGGTCACCACTTTCTTTGAGGACACGAAGGTACTTCTAGCACGCGTATATGAAAATGACGCAACGGCCTTGCCGCTGGATGTATATTGTATAGATACCATGCCAGACAGTTCCTCTTGATTATCACTTTCTTTAAAGTCACTCAGGTAATCTGTGGGGCAGCATTGGTGATAACTCCAAAAAATTGCATTTTTTACAATATAACCTAACTGACAGCATCCGTTTGATATTTTTGCACTAACAACACTGACAGTCATCTTTCCACGCGGCGCAGACACAAAAACATTTACGTGCAGTTCTAAAACAGGTACTTGAAAACTACTACCCTTGCTCTTTAGCTGTGCCGGTTCTTGTAATATACTGTTCGATTCGGTCACTACAAAGACACAGGTAAGTAAAGCGACTACCTGCTAGCACTAGGCGCGAGTATGCTAAACGACACCGCGCCGCCGTGCCGCGCCGCCGCCGCCGCTTGTATCGAGGCCATGCTGAAGCGGTTCCCGGCACTAGAGAGAAACAAGCTCTTCGATTTGGTTACCACTTTCTTTGAGGACACTAAGGTACTTCATTGCATTACGCGTATAAGCTTCAGATGCAATGCTGACACTGTTTCCGGCGATAGAGTGGAACAAGCTCTTCGATCTGGTCACCACTTTCTTTGAGGACACTAAGGTACTTCATTACACTACGCGTATAAGCTTCAAATGCATTGCTGACACTGTTCCCGGCGATAGAGCGGAACAAGCTCTTCGATCTGGTCACCACTTTCTTTGAGGACACTAAGGTACTTCTAGCACGCGTATATGAAAATGACGCAACGGCCTTGGCGCGGGATGCATTTATTGTATAGATACCATGCTGAGACAGTTCCTCTAGATTATCATTATCACTTTCCTTAAAGTCACTTAGGTAACCTATGGGGCAGCATTGATGATAATTCCAAAAAATTGCATTTTTACAATATAACCTAACTGACAGCATCCGTTTGATATTTTTGCACTAGCAACACTGACACTTGACAGTCATCTTTCCACGTGGCGCAGACGCAAAAACATTTACGTGCAGTTCTAAAACAGGTACTTGAAAACTACTACCCTTTGCCATTTAGCTGTGCCGGTTCTTGTAATATACTGTTCGATGTCACCCCAAAGACACAGGTAAGTAAAGCGACTACCTGCTAGCACTAGGCGCGAGTATGCTAAACGACTCCGCGCCGCCGTGCCGCGCCGCCGCCGCCGCTTGTATCGAGGCCATGCTGAAGCGGTTCCCGGCTTTAGAGCGGAACAAGCTCTTCGATCTGGTTACCACTTTCTTTGAGGGCTCGAAGGTAATTTTGGCACGCGTATATCGTATATGAAAATGATGCAACGGCCTTCCCGTGGGATGTATGTATAGGTGCATTCCACGACAATGTAGGGTACGAGACGCTGTTCTTAGTTTACATTTAAGAACATTACGAATACAATATTTGGTGTATCTTAATTTTATAAATGGGTGTTTGTATTTATAGAGAATTTTCGAACTTTCCATATATTTCTAAGGTAGCTGTCATAGCCGTCACGTTCCCGACAAAGTAGACCTTTTCGTGGAATGCACCTATAGATATCATGCTGAGACATTTCCCTTAGATCATCACTTTCTTTAAAGTCACTCAGGTACTTGAAAACTACCCTTGCCCTTTAGCTGTGCCGGTTCTTAGCGCCAGAGTGTAATATACTGTTCGATTCGGTCACCCCAAAGACACAGGTAAGTAAAGCGACTACCTGGGTCGCGTTTTATAAAGTTACAATTTACAATTTCGCTGTTTGCCTCTCTTTCTAGCTAATATGTGCGTGCGTTAGAGAGGCAAACAGCGAAATTGTAAATTGTAACTTTATAAAACGCGACCCTGCTAGCAGTAGGCGCGAGTATGCTAAACGACTCCGCGCCGCCGTGTCGCGCCGCCGCCGCCGCTTGTATCGAGGCCATGCTGAAGCGGTTCCCGGCTTTAGAGAGGAACAAGCTCTTTGATCTGGTCACCACTTTCTTTGAGGACACTAAGGTAGTTCATTGCATTGCGTGTATAAGCTTCAGATGCATTGCTGATACTGTTCCCGGCGATAGAGTGGAACAAGCTCTTCGATCTGGTCACCACTTTCTTTGAGGACGCGAAGGTACTTCTAGCACACGTATGTGAAAATGACGCAACGGCCTTGCCGCGGGATGTATATTGTATAGATACCATGCCAGACAGTTCCTCTAGATTATCACTTTCTTTAAAGTCACCCAGGTAACCTGTTGGGCAGCATTGGTGATAACTCCAAAAAATAGCATTTTTTACAATATAACCTAACTGACAGCATCCGTTTGATATTTTTGCACTAGCAACACTGACAGTCATCTTTCCACGTGGCGCAAACGCAAAAACATTACGTACAGTTCTAAAACAGGAACTTGAAAACTACTACCCTTAGCCCTTTAGCTGTGCCGGTTCTTGTAATATACTGTTCGAGTTGGTCACTCCAAAGACACAGGTAAGTAAAGCGACTACCTGCTAGCACTAGGCGCGAGTATGCTAAACGACTCCGCGCCGCCGTGCCGCGCCGCCGCCGCCGCTTGTATCGAGGCCATGCTGAAGCGGTTCCCGGCTTTAGAGCGGAACAAGCTCTTCGATCTGGTCACCACTTTCTTTGAGGACACTAAGGTACTTCATTGCACTACGCGTATAAGCTTCAGATGCATTGCTGACACTGTTCCCGGCGATAGAGCGGAACAAGCTCTTCGATCTGGTCACCACTTTCTTTGAGGACACTAAGGTACTTCATTGCACTACGCGTATAAGCTTCAGATGCATTGCTGACACTGTTCCCGGCGATAGAGCGGAACAAGCTCTTCGATCTGGTCACCACTTTCTTTGAGGACACTAAGGTACTTCATTGCATTACGCGTATAAGCTTCAGATGCATTGCTGACACTGTTCCCGGCGATAGAGCGGAACAAGCTCTTCGATCTGGTCACCACTTTCTTTGAGGACACTAAGGTACTTCATTGCACTACGCGTATAAGCTTCAGATGCATTGCTGACACTGTTCCCGGCGATAGAGCGGAACAAGCTCTTCGATCTGGTCACCACTTTCTTTGAGGACACTAAGGTACTTCATTGCACTACGCGTATAAGCTTCAGATGCATTGCTGACACTGTTTCCGGCGATAGAGTGGAACAAGCTCTTCGATCTGGTCACCACTTTCTTTGAGGACACTAAGGTACTTCATTGCATTACGCGTATAAGCTTCAGATGCATTGCTGACACTGTTCCCGGCGATAGAGTGGAACAAGCTCTTCGATCTGGTCACCACTTTCTTTGAGGACACGAAGGTACTTCTAGCACGCGTATATGAAAATGACGCAACGGCCTTGCCGCTGGATGCATATTGTATAGATACCATGCTGAGACAGTTCCTCTAGATTATCACTTTCCTTAAAGTCACTCAGGTAACCTGTGAGGCAACATTGATGATAACTCCAAAAAATTGATTTTTTTACAATATAACCTAACTGACAGCATCCGTTTGATATTTTTGCACTAGGGCCATTGTCAATCCGAAAAACAAAAGTTGTCCACTCGGTGGTCAAAAGTTAACAGCTTTCGTAAATCTATGTTACGATTTGATTACACAGGACTATAGACCGGAGAACCCAGTTGTACCGTCAATTGTTTTATCCCAAAATTAGCAAAGAATTTCCTTAACTTTAGGTATGTCCACCGAAAAGACGATAACCTAAATCTGACAATGACCCACTAGCAACACTGACAGTCATCTTTCCACGTGGCGCAGACGCAAAAACATTTACGTGCAGTTCTAAAACAGGTACTTGAAAACTACTACCCTTGCCCTTTAGCTGTGCCGGTTCTTGGCGCCAGAGTAATATACTGTTCGATTTGGTCACCCCAAAGACACAGGTAAGTAAAGCGACTACCTCCTAGCACTAGGCGCGAGTATGCTAAACGACTCCGCGCCGCCGTGCCGCGCCGCCGCCGCCGCTTGTATCGAGGCCATGCTGAAGCGGTTCCCGGCTTTAGAGCGGAACAAGCTCTTCGATCTGGTCACCACTTTCTTTGAGGACACTAAGGTAGTTCATTGCATTACGCGTATAAGCTTCAGATGTATTGCTGACACTGTTCACGGCGATAGAGTGGAACAAGCTCTTCGATCTGGTCACCACTTTCTTTGAGGACACGAAGGTACTTCTAGCACGCGTATATGAAAATGACGCAACGGCCTTGCCGCGGGATGCATATTGTATAGATACCATGCTGAGACAGTTCCTCTAGATTATCACTTTCTTTAAAGTCACTCAGGTAACCTGTGGGGCAGCATTCATGATAACTCCAAAAAATAGCATTTTTTACAATATAACCTAACTGACAGCATCCGTTTGATATTTTTGCACTAGCAACACTGACAGTCATCTTTCCACGCGGCGCAGACACAAAAACATTTACGTGCAGTTCTAAAACAGGTACTTGAAAACTACTACCCTTAGCCCTTTAGCTGTGCCGGTTCTTGTAATATACTGTTCGATTCGGTCACTACAAAGACACAGGTAAGTAAAGCGACTACCTGCTAGCACTAGGCGCGAGTATGCTAAACGACTCCGCGCCGCCGTGTCGCGCCGCCGCCGCCGCTTGTATCGAGGCCATGCTGAAGCGGTTCCCGGCACTAGAGAGAAACAAGCTCTTCGATCTAGTCACCACTTTCTTTGAGGACTCGAAGGTAATTTAAAACTACCTTTTAACCGTCTGGAGTGTAATAAAAGAGACAAAGGTCTGATTTCAAAAATTGGATGAAACTTTGACGTAGTTACGCAATAACGTTCCAACACATGAGTTTAATTTAAAATTGATGACTTGCGCAGTATGCAGAACGTTTTGTTTTTAATGACAAATCGTATGTGGGTTGGAACGTTATTACGTAACTACGCCAAATTATCTTCTTCTTCTACCTAGCGTTATCTCGGCCTTGGCCAGGGTCCGCATTCCTGCTACATTTATCGTCCAATTATGATTTATGAATTTTATGATCTACATGGTAGTATTTTGTATTGGCGACACGGACACGCTGGATGGCAAATTCTATTAATACGTAGTTATGTAGAAGCCATGGTAAGACTACTGTCCTGGGGCGTTTTCACAAACCGCTGTTGAAATCACCTTGTTTTTTATTTCGGTCAAGTTTAGGCTTAAATAAGCCTACTCAGAATCACGAGCTCTTTCGATTCTGTTAGGAGAAAAAATACTACGACGACGAGTGTTAAACGAGGTGGTACCTTCGTCAGTGTACTTTGGTCCAATATTGGAGTTCCAAACTACAATAGTTGCTTTTTTTAATGAATGTGATTTTTCAAGTGTGTTTTAACTAATATCTATAATCTGATTTATTCTTTCCAGCCCGTACACTTTGAACTCGCAGCCCAACTGAGCATCCGATTCGTCAACGTTGAAGGCGACGAATTTAAAAACCGCCTCAGCACCATCCTTTCTCTACTCAGCGGAAAACTCCTGCTACTAACCAACGACATAGGCGCGGGCCGATTCGTCAAAATACGACTAGAACAAGCAGACGATAAGACTGACGAGGAAAAACAAAGAGAAAAGGACCACAGTCTGATTCAAATGCTCAATCTAATCGATAAGATCACAGTCCAATGCGAGTCTAGTTTGAAAAACAAAAAATACACAGACGAATATGATGAAATAGCGCAGCAATGTCAAGCGTTGTTAGCGTATCCTCACGCTTGGGTCAGATTGCGGGCTGCTAAAGTATTGCATCAGATTTTGATGTCTGTTGACGCTGAAGAGTTAGATAAGATAGCTAGGAAGAAGGTGGAAAGTGATAGAGGTTTTATTTATGATAATACGGAAGAGGCGTTGAGGAGTTTGGTGTTGGATCTTTGTGCGCAGTATACTGCTGGAGTCTCACAAGAAATGGCTGAACAGGTAAAGCTTCTTAATTATATTTATGCAACAAATCAACCATGTTCAAAACACAATATATCTTTCCCTGTGGTATTTTCATGGAAAATTCTGAATACTGCTGCTGCAGCCCCAATGAAGTTAACGCACGTATACATGAAAATACTATGGGAAATTATGGGTTATTACGCTATTATGTACAGTCGAAGACAAAATAAGGGGTATACAAAAACGTTCAAAAATATGTCCCAGTGCTCTAATTCTGTGTAATAAGAACGTCGTAACATATTTATGAACGGATTCTTTCGATACTTATTTTTGCACTTGACTGTACATGAACACGTTGGATGTAGGGTGTGCTGAGGTAATTCCGAATGTCAAAAAACGCCGGGTAATTTCGAAAGGAAACACTTAAGACGATGTAATTACAAATGATCTTCCTGTGATTTTCGGAATTGCAACTACTTACCCTAGTTCGGTTTTTTTATTTCAGTTCCATTTACAAATAAGGGGGCGTAACAAAGATACCAATAGCTAACGCTCGGTCGCGAACTAAATGCAACAAATAAAAAAGCAGTAATAAAACTCTGAGAATTAGCGATTAGCAATATGTGTCAGTGCACATGGAAATGTACCTTGTCACGACATTATGTGTTCTTTAATAAAGTCAATTTTAAACACGGTGACAAGGTTCCGTTTTGGCTGATACATATGGCTACGCACTCCGGAACATGAAGAATAAAATTGATTGCATAGATCTAACATACATACAGTCAAGTTCAAAAATATGTACCGAAAGAATCCTCTTATAAATATGTTACTTATTACACAGATTTTTTGAGCATTTTTATATACACTATATTATTATTGCCTTTGACTGTACCTATTTACCTTTTTCTTCAGGTCACAGCAGTACTATTCGAAATATTGAAGCTAGTCCACTCCATGCCGAGCTTCAGTTTATCGAAGGTCAAAGACGAGACCAACGAAACGGAAGAAATGGAAGGCGGAGGGAGAGTGAACGTTCGGTGGATTCTGTTTAAGCTGCGGAAGGCCTGCAATGTGGAGGTGGCTAAGGCACCAGGGTCTATGAATATCGTAAGTATTACTTAAGTAAACTTGAAACAATTTAACTTTTTTTGCACGAAAAACGTCGTGCGATAGCCGTGCGAAAAGGAAATTCATAATTCGTGTTGATTTACAACACTCCCTTCAATCGTGTTTTAATATATCTCCTCGTTTCGAACGAAATTTTTTCACTTTTGTATCTGTATGTGCTCTTGTAATGTATTGTTTTCGACCGGCTAGTGCTGATTGGCTGTTGACAGATAAGACGCCTCTAATTCCCTAAAGGCCCGGCCACGACGTTGGTCTAAGGCGACCAGCGGTGAGCGAATCCATGAGTTGGAGCGGGATGCCGATATGGGTACTCCCTCTCGTACGTATGGTTTTCCGCTAAGCCGGTCGCCTTAGACCAATGTTGTGGCCGCGGCATAAGAATGTGCCTAATGTTGTATAGTTCGAGAAATATAAATTGAAAGTTTAGTTTTACTATAATGTAGGTAGAAAGTTACCAATTTATATTTCACGAACTATACTCATACTGGTGCTGTTTTCATCAGGATGGTGGACGTCAAAGATAAGAAGGATATCTCTAACTTGTAAATAAAATCATATTATCTAAATGTATAAACTATTATTCAAAGGTGCCTTCTTACTGTTGCTTCCGGAAAATACACTAGGGGGATTTTTGATGCTATGTTTCATTGCCGTCAATATCATCCTAAAATGAATCCAACTTCTTCCAGCGCATCTCAATCTTCACCATGTGGGTCCACCTAATCAGCCACCTCGACACCCCGACCATCGAGGCCACAATCACCGTGTTCCTACCGCCACTAGTTCGAGAACTCTCCACGGGGGACGTCACACCCGTGCGGCAACTCGCCGCGCGGGTCGGCAAGAAGCTGCGGCGAAGGATCGGCGACATCGAGTACGGCAAGCTGCTTGCTGATGCGCAGACCCGGCTCAACGTTAGAAGGGCCGAGCGGAAGAAGGTTTGATGCTTGCTAATTTTCTAGAAAGTTCCAAGGTCAATGACCGATTGACCGTCCTACTGCCGTGGTTAATTCGAGAACTTTCGATGGGTGACGTCACACCAGGCTCAACGTCAGGAGGGCCGAGCGGAAGGTTTGATGCTTACTGATTTTCTAGAAAGTTCCAAGGTCAATGACCGTCCTACTGCCGTGGTTAATTCGAGAACTTTCCACGGGTGACGTCACACTACGCTCAACGTTAGGAGGGCCGAGCGGAAGAAGGTTTGATGCTTACTGATTTTCTAGAAAGTTCCAAGGTTAATGACCGATTTACTGTCCTACTGTCGTCGCTAATTCGTGAACGTTCCATGGGTGACGTCACACTAGGCTCAACGTCAGGAGGGCCGAGCGGAAGAAGGTTTGATGCTTACTGATTTTCTAGAAAGTTCCAAGGTCAATGACCGATTGACCGTCCTACTGCCGTGGTTAATTCGAGAACTTTCTACGGGTGACGTCACACCAGCAAGAAGCTGCGGCGGAGGATCGGCGACATCGAGTACTGCAAGCTGCTGGCTGACGCGCAGACCAGGCTCAACGTTAGGAGGGCCGAGCGGAAGAAGGTTTGCTTACTGATTTTCTAGAAAGTTCAAAGGTCAATGACCGATTGACCGTCCTACTGCCGTGGTTAATTCGAGATCTTTCCATGGGTGACGTCACACTAGGCTCAACGTTAGGAGGGCCGAGCGGAAGAAGGTTTGATGCTTACTGATTTTCTAGAAACTTCCAAGGTCAATGACCGATTGACTGTCATACTGTCGTCGCTAATTCGTGAATGTTCCATGGGTGACGTCACACTAGGCTCAACGTCAGGAGGGCCGATCGGAAGAAGGTTTGATGCTTACTGATTTTCTAGAACGTTCCAAGGTCAATGACCTATTGACCGTCCTACTGCCGTGGTTAATTCGAGAACTTTCTACGGGTGACGTCACACCAGCAAGACGCTGCGGCGGAGGATCGGCGACATCGAGTACTGCAAGCTGCTGGCTGACGCGCAGACCAGGCTCAACGTTAGGAGGGCCGAGCGGAAGAAGGTTTGCTTACTGATTTTCTAGAAAGTTCAAAGGTCAATGACCGATTGACCGTCCTACTGCCGTGGTTAATTCGAGATCTTTCCATGGGTGACGTCACACTAGGCTCAACGTTAGGAGGGCCGAGCGGAAGAAGGTTTGATGCTTACTGATTTTCTAGAAACTTCCAAGGTCAATGACCGATTGACTGTCATACTGTCGTCGCTAATTCGTGAATGTTCCATGGGTGACGTCACACTAGGCTCAACGTCAGGAGGGCCGATCGGAAGAAGGTTTGATGCTTACTGATTTTCTAGAACGTTCCAAGGTCAATGACCTATTGACCGTCCTACTGCCGTGGTTAATTCGAGAACTTTCTACGGGTGACGTCACACCAGCAAGACGCTGCGGCGGAGGATCGGCGACATCGAATACGGGAAGCTGCTGGCTGACGCGCAGACCCGGCTCAACGTTAGGAGGGCCGAGCGGAAGAAGGTTTGCTTACTGATTTTCTAGAAAGTTCCAAGGTCAATGACCTATTGACCGTCCTACTGCTGTGGTTAATTCGAGAACTTTCTACGGGTGACGTCACACCAGCAAGAAGCTGCGGTGGAGGATCGGCGACATCGAGTACGGGAAGCTGCTGGCTGACGCGCAGACCCGGCTCAACGTTAGAAGGGCCGAGCGGAAGAAGGTTTGCTTACTGATTTTCTAGAAAGTTCCAAGGTCAATGACCTATTGACTGTCCTACTGTCGTCGCTAATTCGTGAACGTTCCATGGGTGACGTCACACTAGGCTCAACGTCAGGAGGGCCGAGCGGAAGAAGGTTTGATGCTTACTGATTTTCTAGAAAGTTCCAGATCAATGACCTATTGACTGTCCTACTGTCGTCGCTAAATCGTGAATGTTCAATGGGTGACGTCACACTAGGCTCTACGTCAGGAGGGCCGAGCGGAAGAAGGTTTGATGCTTACTGATTTTCTAGAAAGTTCCAAGATCAATGACCGTCATACTGATACTGCCGTGGTTAATTCGAGAACTTTCCACGGGCGACCTCACACCAGATTCAACTTCCAGTACGTGGCCGCCACTCGAGAACCTTTGCGCCCCAATAGGCATCGGTTCTACGTGCAATGTGCCCGCTGTCACTTCAGTTAAGCGATTCTGAGAGCTATATCGGTTACTTTGGTTCTGCTGCGGATGGACTCATTTCTAATACGATCTCACAGAGAGACTCCCAACAGCGCTCTCCATTGCCCTTTGGGTGACTTTGAGCCTTCTTAGGCTTCTTATGAGGCCCATTGTAAGTGACCACGTTTTAGTACCATCACGTCACGGGCAACACACACTGATCAAAGACTGAGAGATTATATGGCAGCTGTTTTCATACAGAATATCCCTTGGGTCTAAGTGTGTCTTTTAGGAGTAATTTTAAAATAAGAATGTAAGACGTTTGTATAGGAAATCAAGCTTGCTACTAGGGTTGCCAACCAAAGATCACAGATATGCGGGACACTCGCGAATTAATTGCGGGACTTGGTTATAAAATGCGGGACAAGAATGACATTAATATTAAAAAACAATGCTTAATTTCAGATCGGTTAAATTTAGATGCACCTAATGCACAAATCGCAATCATTCATATTTTGGCAGCGATACACGTTCAGTGCACGGTACTCGCGGGCTATAGTAGCGGGCGTCTCGGTACATTCAAATTAACTTGACGCAATCTTAAATTGCTCTCATATTCGTATTTATATTATCATTTAGTATTTCTAGTTAAGTATTCCCTGAAAAGCGGGACAATCGGCGTCCCGCGCAAACCCTTTGCGGGACCCATACTTTAGGGCCCCAGAAACGGGACGTCCCGCGTATAGCGGGACGGTTGGCAGCCCTACTTGCTACTGACTTTTAGGTTCCCATAAGACAAGCCTTGTAGAGAAATAGACAATTATATTCGTCTTATTTCAGGTGCTATTACAAGAAAAAGTCAACAACCCCGAAAAGGCGGCTAAGAGGAAACTGCAGTTGAAAGAAAAGAAGAAGCAGTCAAAGAAGATGAAGATAGAAATGATGCAGGGCAAGCGGCCGCGACCGAAGAAACGGAAAGCCGAAGACATGGACATTGAGGATCTGTTGTTAGCTGATGATTAATTGTGGGTAAAAATGTTGATCGTATCTTTTAATGTGACAACAATCTATATACAGACTGGAAAGAAACGACCATCTTTCCCGCTACCGACCGAGTCTACCAACCATTACGATGAGCTTTCAGTATAAGACCAACGTCGAAAACGTACATGAAAACATACTGTTTCTCAGTTTGGCGAAAATATTGTTTAGGCTATTATGTAAGTGTACAATTGTTTAAAAAAAAAAATCTTTTCATACTATTGCCATAATCTAAATAATCAATCACTTTGTATGAGGGGTTAAATGTTTTCAAAGATATTTCGATGTTGGTCCTATACTGAAAGTTCATCGTAATGGTTGGTAGACTTGGTCGGTAGCGGTAAGGGTCGTCGTTCCGTTCCACCCTGTATGTGTATATAATACATATAATATAATGGATATAATTTAACGGTACATACATACAGTCACTACGCTCTCACCATACTTTGACATGTATTTTAATCGTGCGACATGTTTCATAGTGGAGGGCGGATATTTTGAGTACGTGCCGCGCGCGCGATGCGTTAGCTCGGGCTCTGTGCTTGATAATCAATGCTCGGCGGGGGTGAACTGGTTTCATACTAAATGACATGTATCACGTGACATTTAGTATGAAAACAGCTCACCCCCGCCGAGCATTGTTGATAATGGAGACATTGGAGACCTAGGTTCTCCGTAACATGTCACGCGTAGGGACTAATACATGTGAGTTTAACCGTTTGACTATATTTATAGGTATTATGTCAACAGTCTTGTTCTGTTACTTTTCCTCCTTCTGTTACTTTTCTTTGAATCCTTTAATTTTAGAAGACACGGATTCAGCTATGTTTATATGTGATGTCTTATCATTATCAGTTATGTTTTTGTTTTGCATCTGAATTTAGGCTGTTGGACTAGATCTAACAAGATTTGATGATGATAGCCGCAAATACATGTGATACATTGTTTTGTCATTCTTACACTTGCAAGTTACTAAAGGTGCGGTTAAACTAAAAAAGCATTCGCTGTTCTAACCTCCCAGTCTACGAAATTCGATCGGTACACAAAACGTGATTGGTTGATTTCGTAGAACGGGCGCTAGAACAGCGAATGCTCTTTTGGTTTAAACGCACCTTAAGGTTAATGTAGTATCAGATCACCACACAATACCATTCTTCACAATACCATTGACTAAATTCGCTGTGATCGACGGAAGGTAGTCTGGTGTAATTGGAAGCACGTTGGACCGGCAATCCAGAGGAAGCGGGTTCGAATCCCGTGACGACCAGAGTCTTTCGCAGTTGATTTTTTCTATGGTAAGCACATCTGTTACGACATTGTGGGATTATCCGCATTGTAAAAAAGTAACACCAACATCAATTTGTTTAATTATAAAAAACAAATTGATGTTTCCTAATCATGAATTGATTACAGCGCCCTCTATAGCAAATTCAACGCAACGGAGAGTTGTCGAGTTTGCGGACGATTGTGGTAGACACACGTCTTTGAGTGGCTTAAGGTTGTAGTACCTTCGAAACACTACGTACAGATGTCGCTAGTGATCAGCTTCACAATACCATTGACTAAATTCGCTGTGATCGACGGAAGGTAGTCTGGTGTAATTGGAAGCACGTTGGACCGGCAATCCAGAGGAAGCGGGTTCGAATCCCGTGACGACCAGAGTCTTTCGCAGTTGATTTTTTCTATGGTAAGCACATCTGTTACGACATTGTGGGATTATCCGCATTGTAAAAAAGTAACACCAACATCAATTTGTTTAATTATAAAAAACAAATTGATGTTTCCTAATCATGAATTGATTACAGCGCCCTCTATAGCAAATTCAACGCAACGGAGAGTTGTCGAGTTTGCGGACGATTGTGGTAGACACACGTCTTTGAGTGGCTTAAGGTTGTAGTACCTTCGAAACACTACGTACAGATGTCGCTAGTGATCAGCTTCACAATACCATTGACTAAATTCGCTGTGATCGACGGAAGGTAGTCTGGTGTAATTGGAAGCACGTTGGACCGGCAATCCAGAGGAAGCGGGTTCGAATCCCGTGACGACCAGAGTCTTTCGCAGTTGATTTTTTCTATGGTAAGCACATCTGTTACGACATTGTGGGATTATCCGCATTGTAAAAAAGTAACACCAACATCAATTTGTTTAATTATAAAAAACAAATTGATGTTTCCTAATCATGAATTGATTACAGCGCCCTCTATAGCAAATTCAACGCAACGGAGAGTTGTCGAGTTTGCGGACGATTGTGGTAGACACACGTCTTTGAGTGGCTTAAGGTTGTAGTACCTTCGAAACACTACGTACAGATGTCGCTAGTGATCAGCTTCACAATACCATTGACTAAATTCGCTGTGATCGACGGAAGGTAGTCTGGTGTAATTGGAAGCACGTTGGACCGGCAATCCAGAGGAAGCGGGTTCGAATCCCGTGACGACCAGAGTCTTTCGCAGTTGATTTTTTCTATGGTAAGCACATCTGTTACGACATTGTGAGGTAGTATCAGATATTTTTGTGGTCTTGTGTGGCTGTGTAAGATGTAGTTGCGGGTGAATACTTTGGCAAAACGTATTAGTTTGTATAATGACATTAATAATGTCTATATGTATGTATTTATTTTGTTAGTGCCTTAAAGTCGAATTCAACTATATTTGTAAATTTTTCCATAACTAATTTGACATGCAAAATAGTTATATTATTTGCCAAAATATGTCACTAAGCGTAAATGTTCTATTATTGATGTATCCTATATTGTTTCTGATATGAGTTACACGTCAAACATAGGTTTTGACTTTTGTTTCTATAAGGCTTTTTATGTACAAATGTAGTGCAAAATCCTTTCTCTTCGGCTTTTCACGGAAACATTCGAATTCATATTGCTGTCACAATGAACTTCAGTATATATTGCACTGAAGCTAATAGAGACAGGGAGATTAATTCGGGCGTTTCCGTGAAAAGCCGAAGAGAAAGGATTTTGCACTACATCTGTAATGCGAGTAAGTGTTAATGTAAATATACTTATGATAAGTTGATTACTCGAGAAGTAAATATATTATTGAGAAAAAATAATTTGTTTTCATGTCTATCATTGCGACATCTCAATAACATAAGTTACAATACCGATAAATGTGTCGATCGTCTCACTTTAGTTCTGACAATACGACCTAGGCACTGGTCTCACCGCGAGTTACTAAGCTATGAACTTTGGGCTATATAAACACGAACAGAAGATACGCACTTCCGTGTAAATAAAAGAGACACGGCGATATTCGCCCAGCTATCAGCTATCACCGCTGGGCGAGTATCGCCGTTTTTCTTTTATTTACACGAGAGTACACGGCAGCCGATAGTTCATAGCTTAGTAGCTCGCGGTGAGACCAGTGCCTTAACCGGCTAAACCCTTTGACATAATGTGTCCCTCTTATGATAATGGCAATGGCATAGAACTTTAACCTTTTATCTGCCGTGCGTTATTTCGTCGGCTGACAACCAAAACTCACTACTCTTAGCAAACCCCTTATGTCAGTATTGAATCAGAACTGAGATACGATCTCTATTTCAAGTAGGTGTTTGTTACTTAGTGAGTTTTGGTTGTCAACCGACGATTTCATCTAGCGTGCCCGTGTCGTCACTAATACAAAATAATAAATGTGTCAATCGTCTCACTTCGTTCGGACAACGCGACTTGTCGACAACCAACGAGTGCTACGCTACGATCCCGTGATTTTTCCGCTTTATAGCGAAAATGGACCTCCTACAGAGAACTCCCCTCGGGAGTTCCCCGCGCTCAATGTGTTAATATCGGCCGGGAAATTTGACACATCGAAATTGAAAAAGCTCTTTTGTTTAATGTCAAGCGACATTAAACACAAGAGCTTTTTCAATCTTTAGGTGTCATGACATGTCATGACGTCTGTTGTCAAAATGGCTTTAACACTTTACGTAAAGGTGCATGCAGACCAAAAGAGCATTCGCTGTTCTATCCCCCACTCTAAGAAACCAACGAATTACGTTTCGTGTAACGATCGAATTTCGTAGGGGGATAGAACAGCGAATGCTCTTTTGGTCTGCATGCACCTTTTAGGCTTACATTTGCTCGATTGGGTCCGCGTTTTCGGCATACGAGTTACAGTACCCGGCGATAAAGTTTTCACAGCGGTCTCTAGAAAGAGATTCGGCTTTATAGAGCGTTGGCCCTCTCTAATATATTATGTGACGTTTATGGAATATTATTTTCCCCTCACTAGCTCGTAAAGTGCTCGTTTATCCTTTAATACGAACGTGTAAAAACGCATATTATTCACTTGTGTGGCAAAGTAATGATCTTGGTTTTGGAATAACAAAACGTAAAATGCTCATGGAAATTGTTCCATATTAATGATAATTAAATAATTTGTTTGAGAATTTAGTGTAAAATACAAACCTTTATATAATATGATAATTTTAACATATAAATCCTAAAATTCCATAAGTAACAATTGTTTTAGTGAATGATGATAAGATGACTAGATGCAATCACAAAACGCAGAAAATGTCAACGTCAACATTGTCAAAGAATATTATAGGTTATAATCTTTATTTACCGTCTCGAAGACGCATAAAAATAGTAAACTAAACAACTTTCAGGGTGTTCTGTTATAATTTTGTAAAAATAATGAATGAGAATGATTTAATAATGCATTGGCGTTGGTGTGCAACTACAGGAATGTGTTAAAATCGTGCTGCGTTTACTTTTTCGTGGTAAGTTTACTGCGACAAAATCTTGCATTAAATACATGATGCATTTGGAAAATTATTATCACTAACCCGATGATGATTGTAATGTGAACAAATAATTACCTTTTTTGAGTTTCCTCGCTATAGTGAGGGGAAAAGTTTTGTGTTACACACGGGTGCAAATGTATTTTACTTCTCGTATGTTAAAACACTCGCTGCTCAGGATTCTATTTTAGAACCACTCGCTTCGCTCGTGGTTCAACTATAGAATCCTTTCGCTTGCTCGTGTTTCAATTTCATACTCGCGGGTAAAATACAACTTTGCACCCTTGTATAACAAATAACTATTGTCTCTTTCCAAAGATCGATGTGCAAACTTTATCGCCGGGTACTGTAATGTCTTGTGTATGATGCAAAGCGTTCAAGGGCGGATTTTTATTTTGTTGTGGTTTGTTCAATTTTGGAATTTGGATTTTTTTGTGTACATTTAATTTGGAAATAAACCTTTTTATTTTATTTTATTTATTTTGATATTTTCTACTCAGAATCGCGAGCTCTTTCGATCCTCATTAGCAGAAAAAGTGTCCCGAAAATTCCATACATTTTTTTGTCTTCCACTGAGTTACGGTTGAAGAAAGTGTATGAAAAATAGTAACTCAATGGATTTTTTTGGGACACTTTTTTATTTCTATCAGGATCGAAAAAGCTCGTGAATCTGAGTAGCAAAATAGTAAATAAGTCCAAATTCGGAAAATTTAAAAAAATGGACAACAAAATAAAAATCCGCCCTCAAAAGATCAAGTTACGAAATAAATTATTTGAGGGTACTTGAAGTGAAACAACTATGTGTAAACAAAATAATATTGCTTTATTATGCTCTATAAGTATAAAATCATTAACAAAATCTAAAAAACATACACGAAATTATCATAAGTAATGGAATATCAGTGATTGTGTCATTAAATGCGTATAAACATTAGTACATTGTGCATCAAGGGAGTTAAGTACGGAATTACTAACGAGAGTGTTAGAAGGCTTTTAATGACTAGTCAGTATTCCGCTTACCGACCGTGATGCATACAATGTTTTTCATCGCACTTGCCGACAAAAAAATAAGTTTTGAGACAAAAAATGAATTTTTCTTTTCTATTACTCCCGCTTTACATTCAAGCAATGGCACGCTTAGACAGCAAGTGTGATGAAAATAATTAAGCTCCTATTCAAGTTATTTTCACTTGCTGCGGGACCTTTCTTGAATAATGACACATTGCATAAGGCGCGTAAGCTTTTACACAGAATTCAGCCATACACAATCACTGTTTTTTTATTGTGCTGTTGTTATGAAGTTTATTCATATAGGTATAAGGTATATAATATTTTTTCACAATTAATATAATTCAAATGTGTAAAACATCTAGCGCATCAACGAATTATAAAATTTCACTTACGCTAACATTAATTACACCTATAGAATATTTATTTAAACAAATACTCACTTCACAGCACCATATTGCATTCATTCATAACTTTTTCTGACAATTTGATTCTATATCTATCTAGATTTGTTACATTTACGGTCGCCATCTATTATCGAAGCTGTTAGGGGCCTATTTCTCGAAAGCTTGTAACTTGTAATACAAGTGGAAGTCTCTTTTTAACACTATTAATTAGATAAAGACTTCCGCTGGTGTAATACAAGTTACAACCTATTTCTCCAAGCCAAGCTTAAAGCTTAGCCAAGTTGCCAATCGCTAACGCTTAGTAGCGTATCGCAGTTTTCCCTCACTGTCACTTTCACATCAGTGCGACGAAGACAGTTAGCTGTCTTTCGTTTACGATTGACGATTAAGCGTTAGCGATTGGCAATTTGTCTAAAGCACCCAGGCCCCTTATCTAATTTATAGTTGCAAGCAGATTTCTGGGTTAGCTCCATAGTAAAAGTTATTCAGTTTAACCTACCAAATCACCCCGTTCAAGGTTTTCAGTGGCTCGTGGAACACCCTGTATAGTGATTGCTACATCATAGTTGTTAAAGTGTGCGTGTAATGTACGAAGAAATGTGCACACAATAATACGACAGTTCAAATGTTTCATTCATACAAATAATGATGTCCAAAATTCCAAATCGTCGCTATACTTAGACGACATCGTATCTACAGCAATCAATTCATGGCAATGTCACCTTTCTATAACCCCGCAGCCCTACCGCGAACATCGAAATCCGCAAATTTCGAGGATTTGTCTCTCTCATTCAAAAGACGCCTTCGTTGGAGTTACAGAGAAACATTCTCGAAATTGGCGGATTTCTAAAGGTGCGTTCAAACCAAAAGATCATTCGCTATTCTAACCCCCCACTCTACGAAATTCGATCGTTACACAAAACGTGATTGGTTGATTTCGTAGAACGGGGGATAGAACAGCGAATGCTCTTTTGGTTTGAACGCACCTTAAGTTCGCTGTAGAGCCGCTGTATACGAGTGTTTTTTTCTATTAAAATTGTTACAGATACGAGGATGACTAATTAATACTCCAGGGTGCTTAGACAAGTTGCCAATCGCTAACGCTTAATCGTCAATCGTAGACGAAAAGCAGCTAACTGTCTTTGTCGCACTGATATGAAATAGTGACAGAGATGGTAAACTACGATACGCTACTAAGCGTTAGCGATTGGCAACTTGGCTAAGCGTCCTGATCATTTATAGGTTCATGTCTATACAACTTTGACTAGGGACCGAGTAATCTAACAATTTTTAATTGTAATGTGATCATTTCAGTAGTGCAAGAAAGCAGTGTGTTTTAAATCTAGCCTAACTATTCCATTGACCTTTTAAATGAGCCATTAATTTTCAGGGAAAAGGTGTCACTTTGATAGATGATGTTATGTTGCTACGGCATTAAGAACCCTATCAACCAGCAAATAATATGTCGTTTGCTGCTAACCGAGTTAAAATATTATCGTCGGCTGACAACCACAAGTCACTACGAAAACTGCCACAACTCTTAGCAACCTCGTATGTCAGTATTGAAGTAGAACTCAAATAAGAGCTTTATTTCATGTAGGTACTTGTTACTTAGCGAGTTTTGGTTGTCCGTCGACGGTATGCAGGTACTATCGCTAACACAATTTGTGCACTTTATGCATATTATAATAAGGTTAACGGTGGTCAGTTAATTGTGTAGCAGTTTGTAGATTACAAATACCTTCGTGATTTTAGCTCTTATCTCCGAGGGTCTAGCGCGAACATAGAAAATCGTAAATTTCGAATCTCTGTCACTCCAAAGAAGGCGTCATTGAAGTGACAGAGATGGATGTTCGAAATTTACGATTTTAGAAGTTCACGGTACACCTATGGTTCCAATTTAACGATATAAATGCGGTGCCTAAAAAAAATTACTGTTTTTTTACACATTTCTAAATCAGTCACTGACAAAAAGGTCGTGACTGTCATTCGCTCTTTAGTAACTTTTGCCTCTCAAACGATATGAATATGAAGGGTCTACGGAAAAAACATATCTAGATCTTATGAAAATCAGGACAATTTGTACCTTGTTCCGTTAAAATTAAGGTTGTTTTTTTCTTCTGAAGTTTGAATTGTTTTTGCAGTGGAACCTTCATATCATGTTTATTTGTATAGTATCTACCTATCTTTCACCTGGAAATGGCGCATGTAACTTTATGTAATCTATTTAAATGGTGCTCATACGGTCATAGCAATTTGTAAATTCATAATAAAAAGTACATAGACACTATAGACAGGTACAGGTGAATACTGAGTACACAAAGCTTCAAAATTTATATTTCCAACAAATTTACAGGCCTTTTTACGAACTCCTACAATATTCTAGTAAAATCCTTTACGGTCATTTTACGGTGCTACAAATCGACTACTCAGAAATTAAATATGGTCTATTGGCGAAACGTTAGTTTAGAATAGGTACACGTTTGTTCACATATTTTTGAAGACTGTAACCCAGGGCCCTCTCTGATCGCGTCAGCTTAAAAAAACTGTAGGTGAAGGGTCCACGGAAAGAATATGTCTAGTCAATTCAAATTACAGAAGGGAAAACCACCTTACTTTTAACAGAAAAAGGTATGAATTTGCCCTGATTTTTTTAGGCACTGGACATGTTTTTTCCGTGGACCCTTCAGGTATTGTACAAGGCAGGTATTATAAACATTTTTTTAAATTAAACCTTTATTGGAGGAGCAGGTAAAAAGGACAGTTAGAGAATATGAGCAACCGAGGTAAATGCAACTATTAGGTAGCTGCGTCTACTTGGGTTAATTCATAGTTATACTTATCGTAGGGGATAGTACAATACCGCGTAACCAACAAATTCAATTAGGGTGAATTTGAGTGTCCATTGTTCGATATTTGAACTCTATCTGCTTTGGTAGTTACGCGGTATTGCCTATCCCCGACGTTATGTTATGGTGAGATCAGGGGGGCTACCGCGATCTCTTAAGTGCAATTCAGTTTAGGTTCGGCGTGTCAGTTATTGACAGTTATTCTTTGAAACTGACACTTCGCTATAAAGATTAGGTCCTAAACTGAATCTCATTAGTAGATCGTGGTAGCCGCCCCCCCAATTGGCACGCTCACGGGTTCAGAATTCAAAGTAGGGAATGCAAACCGGTTTTAGAAAGTATGGAAAAATCGATTAATAACCGGTTATTCATCGTAATCTCATACAAATAAAAACCGGTTTGCACGACCTAATTCAAATCCGTCGCACGGGACGTGCTAGTTAGCGCCGTTCATACAATTTCTTGTTAGACTAGCATACGTTCTGGGTAAACCGTGCCAGCTAGCGCAAGCTCTTATGGTAGTCATGTTTGGAAAGATGATGAAATCATCGTATAATTGCATTAGCCTTACATAATTCCGAAAGTACAAAGGTTAAACGTTGAAAAAAATAGAAAAGATTAAATTACAATTAATTTAACAATAAGATGGACGGCAGCAAGCTCGGCGATTGATTACTTAAATACAAAATACAATTTAAAGCATAAGTACATTAATTTTAATTACTTATTTGGGGTACACGAAAATGCCGGTTGCAATTGTATGTGTAAGAGGTGAATATCTAATTAGTTAACGTTCCTAACTACATATGCTCATAATTAAAACTCATGACGATGCTGTATGCCTACCATGAGCTGACGCCGTGAGTTAAACGCGGACTTTCCATCCATCACGCTTTATTCACGCTCATAATATTTGAGTATTGGTGCGACCGAGAGGGATATAAAGTAAAGTTTTGCTGGTGGTAGCACCTCGCGCAAGGTCCGCCCGGATAGCTAGTAACTACCACCGTCTTACCTGTTAACCTGCCGCTAAATAGTTAGTACTGTGTTCCGGTTTGGGGCTAAGATAGCTGGTGTTATTATTGGCATAGAGGCAATTCATCATCTCCATCTAAGTCCTCAGGATAGGCAGCGCATAGGCGATTTTTTGGTCACATGTCCATGGGCCTCAGTTCCCGCATTCCATCAGGTGGGCTGGGGGGTTACGATGACGTACTAATGCGGTTCAGTTTAAGTCGAGAGATATGGACAAGGCTATACGAGTCGTATATCACTGTCCCTTTCCCTGAACCTAAACTCATCATGGTAACCCCCCTGAGAGCTCAGTTGTCTACCTTCGTCACATAAAAAAAGTCCTCGTTAAATTCAAGGCACACTCATGATAAGCACACTGGTCGAGCGACGTTTTAGTCCATCTACGCTGACCCACAGAATAAAAAAAAACTGTTTTCTATTCGATGAAGTTATATTACCTATATTGCAACACTAGACGCATCCTCTCTGCAGTATCGGTCATAGTTGCAGAAATAGCTACGTAAATGCAATTACATTAACGTGTCTAATGATAAGTAATTGACTAACGGTAACCAATTACGTAGATGTTAATATATAAATTACTTACAGTTACAACATTACATTGTATATCAATATCTTAAAACCACGCTTAAACATTTGTGCCATATAATTTTAAATTCGAAATTAAATAATCTGAAGGAATCATGTCACTCACAGAAGTTGCAGACACTTATCTGAATAGCCGTCTAGGCTTATATCATTGCGTAGGCTATGTCAGTTCTTGTCAAAAATATTCAATAGCAAGGCGGTAATCATAATTAAAATCATAATTTTCTTCAAAGCTAGGCGTTCTAATGATTAAATACCTCCATTTCCTTGGCTGCTAGGAGATAGATGGAATAATTGAAGAGTACCGTGAACATCGAGAATTCGGAGTCTCTCCGAATTCTCGATGTCGTTCAATGAAGACAGTCGCTTCGAATTCACGATGTTCGATACTTTTGAACGTACCTATCGTCCAAAAACATCAGAATTCACAACAACATAGCAGACAAAGTATTGTATCGCATGATCTTAGACAGTAGAATCCACAGCAGTGATGTAGTGGCACCACGCTTAGCCCAGCCTAGTTCTAAAGACCAAGGTGTGGAAAATTCTCTAGCCTTTCGTAGGCCTCTGACCGTGGCCTGAGGGCTTACCACACCGTTTTCGTTAGATAAAACAAAAATATTTACAACAACATAGCAGACAAAGGATTATATCGCATGATCTTCGACAGCAGAATCCACAGCAGTGACGTAGTGGTTGCTAGTACCACGCCGCCCCAGCCTAGTTCAAAAGACCAAGGTGTGGAAAATTCTCTAGCCGCCAGGATTCTATAGCCGTGGGTAGGCCGCTGGCCGTGGCCTGAGGGCTTACCACACCGTTTTCGGCAGATAAAACAAAAATATTTACAACAACATAGCAGACAAAGGATTATATCGCATGATCTTCGACAGCAGAATCCACAGCAGTGACGTAGTAGTAGCTAGTACCACGCCGCCCCAGCCAAGTTCTAAAGACCAAGCCGTGGAGAATTCTCTCGCTGCCAGAAGTGGGTAGGCCGGGCCCTGGGGGCCTACCACGCCGTCTCCGGTGCCGTCACCGTGGGTCCCACGCGTGGAGGTGCGCTGGACGCGCTTGAAGTGGATTATCATGAGCGTGAACATCGCGAATAGACCTGGAATAAAAAAAACTATTAATTTTGAAAAATGTACATTATTTTAGTAAGATACAAAATATTGAACCTGTTTTTGTGACTCAATATAGATATACCTATTTATGGCGGTTTTGTAGATTCCATTCGATGAGAGTGATATAATTATCGTCGGGGATAGTGCAATACCGCGTAACTACCAAAGCAGTTAGAGTTGAAATATTAAACAATTGACACTCAAATTCACCCTAGGTAATTGAATTTGTTAGTTACGCGATTAGTGTCCCCAATCGTATCCACAATGTCTGATGTGTACTTCCACTTTAACTCGATTCGGGGCAATAAATCGAGCAATTATCCCAAAAATAAATTCAAATGATATCCAGTCATACAAGTATGGCTTTATAAGGATCATTTTGATATTACTCATGTTAGGCTGTCCATTTGGATTATGTGAAGAGAAACAACAGAGCATAAAAGCAGCTTTATTGTCCGATCGTTAATCCGCGACATGACATGACACATTTTTAGGGTTCCATATTTCGTGTAAGGTATACTTTCAACCAGAAAATGAGTCCCTTTCCATATATTTATGTACATGAGTCGATAGCAAAAAAATGATACATAGTTAACAATATTATAACGTCATAATTTTTGTGTTACGAAGTTAAATTCTGTCTAACATGTATTGGCAATAAAAAAAGGCGGCAATTTTTCTATCAGTCAACAACAAACACCTATTTTTTTTTTAATTTGCCGCCTTTTTATTACTCCTAAACGTAGTTGGACAGAGTTGGATACCATAATAGTTTGTATGACTATAAACTTTCGTAACACAATGGACCCGACCTTTAACAATATATATTTTTTTGCAATCATCATCATCATCATCATCATCATCATCATATCAGCCGAAAGACGTCCACTGCTGAACATAGGCCTCCCCCAAAGATTGCCACAATGACCGGTCCTGCGCCACCCGCATCCAGCGGACTGACTCCTGAGACCTTCACCAGGTCATCGGTCCACCTTGTGGGGGGCCTACCCACGCTACGCCTTCCGGTACGTGGCCGCCACTCAAGAACCTTCCCGCCCCAACGGCCATCGGTTCTACGCGTAATGTGCCCCGCCCACTGCCACTTCAGTTTAGCGATTCGGAGAGCTATTTCGGTTACTTTGGTTCTGCTGCGGATGGTCTCATTTTTAATCCGATCACGCAGAGAGACTCCTAGCATAGCCCTCTCTATTACCCTTTGGGTGACTTTGAGCCTTCTTATGAGGCCCATTGTAAGCGGCCACGTTTCAGTACCGTATGTCATCACTGGCAACACACACTGATTAAAGACTTTCGTCTTCAAACACTGCGGAATATTGGACGAAAATATGTGTCGTAGCTTCCCGAATGCTGCCCAACCGAGTCGGATTCGACGATTGACCTCTTTCGACGATTTTTTTGCAATGCACTCATATAATTATTTGATATTCACAATAAAGCACACACATCGATCGAAACAGTAAGGCCGGCCTTACACATCCGGAATCAGAGTATGAATTCATATTATGAATACTTACTCTGATTCCGGATGTATAAGGTCGGCTTAAATATAAAATTGGAAATAAGCCTATTATTTTAACCGATTTCAACGTGGGGGGCTATATAATGCGGACCGCGCTTCTAGGTAAGTACTTTATTGTATAGGCTGTCGTCGCAACTGACATGTTCTCTCTCTCTTTCTGTGTGTGTTTTTAATCCAGAGGCCCTCCAGAGATGTTACTTTCCTATAAATGAGGAATCGATTTTTTCATGACGAAGAGCGTCCTCCGTCAACGGCGGACCGTCGTCAACACACTGCATCCTCTTTGAGCTCTCCTGATCCACCGACATGAACACAATGGTAGGACCCCAGGGCCCGGCCTACCCTTATATATGTATAGTTCTAAGTAGTGCTATTTGGCTGTTTTTATTCCAATTTTACGTTAAGGTTCAAAAAAATCAAAAGTGGTAAGAAAGAACACCTAAACAAATAAAAATAAACGTATCTTTTGGTATAGTCATCACTGCCACCAGTGACACACTCTATCCGATATACAAATACAACTAATATATACTAAAATACTTTACATATTCTGTGATAGAACTCGCAAGGGATTTATTGATCGATCAATTTACAATCGCATAGGTAGATATAGGTAGAAACAACAACTCTCTACATTGTGGATCTTATTACACAAGGCATAAGGTCTATCGAAGGACCGCTAACAGTATACGTGTTGGTACAGTCGACATCAGATTTATGGAGGCCACGGTGCTCACAAATATCTGAATTTTGAACATACACCCTAACGACATGACAATAGAGGTCTGCGTAGATATTTATGAGCACCCTGGTTGCTCCGAAACTTGTTGGAAATGTAGGTGTTTATCTTTAAACGCTTCTTAACGTATAAAGTCAAAATGATTTTTTAAATAAAAATCAGACACTAAAAAATGACCGTATATTTCGCAATTTTTCACGTAGGTACGCAGCTAGTACAACTTTGTTTTGCTTGGAAAATGTGGTTTTGTACTGCCCTATGGTATCTAAACAATATACCAAAAATGCAGCGATACCATTTGCTTTGCGAGTGTAGGGTAAAATGATGTAAAGTTTGACCGTACTACTAGTACTAATGTAAAATTCACAGAACATTATTCCGTGGTAAAATTACATCGCTTACCATTTAAGAACGAGGCCGAGGTTTAAGTAAAGTGTTCGGAAAATTCTTTCGTTATAAAGCAGATTTTTGTATCGACATTTGGACGTAGTTACACAATAACGTTCCAACCCACATGAGTTTGTCATTAAAATCGAAACTTTCTGTCAACTACAAAAGTCATAATTTTTTATGTCAAACTCATGTGGGTTGGAACGTTATTGTGTAACTACGTCCATTTGGACGTAGTTACACAATAACGTTCCAACCCACATGAGTTTGTCATTAAAATCTAAACTTTCTGTCAACTGCCAAAGTCATCAATTTTTAAGTCAAACTCATGTGGGTTGGAACGTTATTGTGTAACTACGTCCATTTAATCTAAAGCCTGCTGCCACTCCCCGCCGTGTGAGCGAGCACGTTCGCAATTTAAATTCAATTAACTTTGGAATGATGGATCGTTGATTGTATAATAAAATAAATTTACCTACAGTAAAACATTTGAAACATTAATAAACTGGTTAACATTCTTAAAATTATACAGATTTGTGAGCCAGACACTTACCAGCAAGGAGGTACATGACTCCAGTGACCAATACTGCGCTGATCTGATGCTTGCACACTCCAAAGGCACCCACCAGCGCAGCACTTCCCAGGACTATGAGGCATACGAGCGCGCACGATATGGATAGATTCTGCATACCTGAAAAAAGATGTAGAACAGATTTTAAATACCTTAATATTAATTTGCAACAGTGCCAAAATGCATGAAAACCGGTTTTGGAATGTATGAAAAACCGGTTTATAACCGGTTACAATTCGTAATGTGATACAAATAAAACCGGTTTGCACGCCCTAGCCAAATTATAGGGTGCTCACTGCTCAATAATTGCAATTTATATGGTAAATATCGCATTTGAAGTCATACTAATAAAATATAAGCTTCATTTCAAAACTCGGAATTCGCACAACGAGCTTTCGTAGAAGAGTGCTCAAGTGGAGACCAGGGTTTGGCAATGGCAGCGCACGTCCAACGTCCACCCAAAAAATGGACAAACGAACTTATGAAGATCGCTGAGAGACGCTGGATGGATGGTTCAAATGGAATCCAATGTTCAGCAGTGGACATAGTCACAGTGTGTTCACAGTCTGAAATTATGATGATGATGATGGTAACCGTAAGATATAAACCTATCTTAAATGCGCCACGGGCTCAAAGGTGCCTGTCACGCTGTTGCCACGTAAAATCGCGATGGACAACCTAATTGATTAGGAAGCTCGGAAGTTTACTATCAAAGATAGGTATGCATCGGAAAGGTAAGGCTTACTTATACGTAAATATAATATATTATAGTACCAGTAGCTTTACCATGACTTTGCAAGTATCGATAACGTTAGGTTTTACTCGATACGTAAAGTAGTAGCCGTACTATGAGATTGCGCGGCGTTATTAACGCGCGATTACTTTCTATCCGGTCGCTCGCGCCAATACGCGAGTTTGAGCGGGATGGATATAAAGTAAACGCGCGTTAATGTAGCGGCAGCCCATGTTAGGGCTACAGGGAGTGAAGTTCTTACCCCATACTGAGACGCGTGCTTTCGTTCACATTTCCATGTCGTCAAATATTTCGACAAATCAGATCAGTGTGCTTACCACGAGTTGGCAAGTAGTTATAACGTAAAACTTGCTTTTTAACTCATGGTACAGTCAAGTGCAAAAATAAGTATCGAAAGAATCCGCTCATAAATATGTTACGACGTTCTTATTTATTACACAGAATTAGAGTGCAATTGGGACATATTTTTGATCATTTTGTGTACACCTTATTTTGTCTTTGACTGTACGACTGGCTGCACGTTTTGCGAGTGTCACGGATTATATCTTGACTTGTAAAAGAGCCTGCCGAAAAAAACGGATAGAAAGAGGCACAAAAAACTCGTTAAGTATTATTTATATGCGTGAACTTATTAGAGCTCAATTCGTAAGTAGTATTTCGCATGTAGGTCACGCAGACTCGACATTTATTTCAAAAACAGCGGAAATATTCGCCCACTCTCTTTTTATGGCCGCACTGCTAAGCATAAACAAACAATAACGCCACTCCCCTAAAATGAGCGATGTCATTCTGTTTTACACGCTATTGTACATATTGTATGCTTAGTTGTTTACGACCTAAAGTACAAATATTATGTACGTAGTAGGGAGGATTTTGGAGCTAAGCCATCTAGTAGGTATGCTTAACTGCTTATGTATAGGGATTGGATTTTATGACAAATAAAATACCGTGTGTAAATCTAGTACGGGTGATAAATTAAACCAGGAATGGGATTCATTCGTGTAATCATGGATTTCGAGGTTTTTTTAAGTTACCTACACTTAATTATGACCCCACAGTTTTAGCGATGTAGGTACGATTGGTACGAACTGTGAGTGTGTTGCTCCTATTAGGTGCCGAATTATTTCGTAAGGATAATTTAGTTGCTCTAATTTTACGTAAAAGTTATCTAAATGTACTCATTATGTTCTAAAGTCACCCCCGTTAAAAGCTTCGCCCGTACTACAACTTACACTCTATATACTTACGTCTGTGTTATAAACTTTTAAGCCATCTTCACGTAAGAAGTATCTATCGGAAACTCAATAATATTTTACGTCGTACATATCCGGCTAAATCCATGTAACTGTAATGAAAGTGACCATATCATTGTCTGTTTATTTACTTATTATCCAAGTTGTAAGGGTTACATTATATCTAGATTATTATCATTTTGTATCTACATATAATAATGGTAAAAATTTTAAAAATTTACAAAGTAACACGCGAGAAATTGGTCACTTTCACTTACATTACATTACACACTTGCGTGGAATTGCCCACCCCGTTTCAAATAACGAAATAACGTCAGTTGTTTATACGTAGGTAGTAGGTAGGTAGTCGAATTGTAAACATAATCCATATTTTGTATTGAATTTGAATCATAATCATAATCATTGAAAAATCAATTGTAAAGTAAGATACTCGTATATACGTAAGTTGCTTCTGAGAGACATTCGTTTACTTTCGTTACTATTTTTATTACAGTAGGTAAAGCCTATATACGATATATATAACTGTTCAAATCCAACCCTCCCTACTGTATATCTCTCTTGTTTCGGGCTAATGCAAGCGAGCTCGTAAAACCGATACGGTCCCGAGATTAGCCCCGCATGTATATTTATTAAGGGTAAACAAAACACGTTCGATTTCACTTTACCTTAGCTGACCCAATGTAAGCTTAAAAGGGTTGAGGTAAAAAACATAGCCTTATGTGAATGTAGTGTGGTTTAAAATCGTTCTCAGTATAAATAGCCTTCTCATGTTCGTTTCAGCATGTTTTGTATTCAGCGTGGGTCAACATCTTGGCAAAACTACTAATACTTTCGCTGTTCGAGCGTGGCCTCGTACCTATATAAGATCCATTGTAAATGTAAGCTCTATCCATTCATAATTTATACGAATTCAGAGCTCACACTATTTTGGATTGAACGAGACTTCATTTATTACTCCTCAAATCTTGGCGTACAAATATAAATGGGTATGAAAGTGTTAGTAATAAAAGTGCCTCGGTGAACTAAAAACACTAGTCACATTTTGCTGTAGATTGATTGGGAGGAAAACAAGGGTACGAGGATAAGGGTAGTCGTTAAGTGTGGTAGAAGGGGTGGCAGACACGATCGTTCTATTGCCTCGTAACTTTAGTTAGTCATTGAAAGACGGACGGGAGAGCAGTAACCGTACTAGTAGGGCAAGCAAACCGGTTTGTATTTGTATGAGATATTAGTGAATAAACGGTTACTAACCGGTTTTTCCATACTTTCCAAAACCGGTTTCGGCATTCCCTAAGCCTTACCTGTTAGCCTAGGCCGTAGCCTTAGCATGAGTTGGAAAGTAAAGGATACGTTAGGTTTTACTCGATACGTAATGCATTCTATCACGCTTGCACTGGCATATTGGAGCGAGAGCGATGGCCTGCATTACGTGTCGACAAAAACCTAACGTTACCGAATACTTGCAAAGTCATGGTACGGCTCGGCTACTGGGATGAACAATAATAAAATAGCCTAGTATGTTCGTAAGTGAAGAGTGGCCATTGCCCCTGTTCAGGGAATCGATATTTATAAAAAATGCTCAGATTTAGATTTAAAGCACGCCAGTTGTGCTTGCTATGAGCTACCGCCTCCTTATTAACGCGGACTTACTTTTTATCCATCCCGCTCGTACTCGCGTATTGGTGCGACGGTGCGAGCTACGAACAAATAAAACATGGAAGCCGCACGCCATACTAAATTACCTTTCGAAAACGGTCCTGAATTTTAGTTGACAAGTGTCACCCCCTCTTCAATGTATCACGGTAATCAATTTCAATATCAACCTATAAAAACCTAAATCGTCATTTAAAAATAGTTGTAACTAATTGGTTCATCAAAGTTTTGATTGGCTATATATAATCTATAAGCATTTGTCAAAGATGTTGCGCCGAAATGTGCGCGGTGTTAAGAAAAGCGCTATGTCCTGCCCATCTTGGCACAATTGAACAATTGTTTTTGGGGGCATTTTTGAGCTGGCGTTAGACGTCCATATTATATGTATATGGTCGCAGGGTGCGAGTGAGCTGGATCGAAAGTAAGAGCGGCAGCTCATGGTACGGCTACGGTAAGCCTATTTAGCACATGATTGGTGCCACAGTAAGTTGCCGCGAGATAGCCTATCCGTCCTTCTTTTATTAATACAGTTAGAACCTGACGAAGCTTGTGTAGCAGATCCGTGTACGATGTTTTATGGTTACTTTTTTTATTCCATATATATTTAGTAAAACACGAGAAATCTATCTCGCGGCGAAATACTGAATATGTCGCACCAATCAATCGTGCACTAACGCAACAATACATAATGTTTTATGCGCCACGCTACTACAGGCGTTAACACATTCGGCGCGGGGAACTCCCGAGGGGAGTTTTCTGTGGGAGGTCCATTTCGCTACAACGCGGAAAAATCACGGGATCGGCAACGAGCGTAGCGCGTAGGATTCGTTCGCAATGAAAGTGTTAATGCTTCGTAGTACGGAGCCACAGTTTTTTGCTACGAGGCGCGTAGCGAAATTTGTTCTTGTGCTCAGTAGGTTCCTAAAATAAATGATAGAATAACGATTATTTCATTGGATTTCGTATCAACGTAGGTACCTAATGTAGAACTGAATATTACTGTAAAAATAATATGAGTGGACTAGAGTACATTTTAAAAGGATCGGATCCATCGGACATTAATAGACACTGGTGCAAAATGTTTCACATAACTACTACGAAAAACAATGTGTATTATTTAATTGTCAAATCCATCAATCTTGTTGACATTTGTGTTTACGAGAAAGGTACAAAAACCGAAGATTTGTCAAATGCCTAATTTAAATTAACATTTTCTAATTTAGATCGCGACGACACCAAATTATTATGATAAAACCCCCTGAATATTACGCTGACAAATACACGCCATTATTGTCGTCTGTAAAAACGTTGAGCACCCAATTTATATTCCGCTATGAATAAATGGCCGCAGAGTCAATTTATCTTGATAAAATATCAGCAAAAAGTCCATTGAACGTAGATGGAATCTTCTTTTTAATTTTCTGTATGATAATATTATGTATACAGGGTTTTAAAGACAAACGGGTCTTAATCGCGTAAACTTACGTTTCATTATATACTGACGTTTCGGGTATGACGTTACACCCGTGGTCGCAGGCAGATCTGAGTCTTGAGTCTGAATTATATTATTATAGTTTTAGAGGCATTACATAAAACAATACATAGGTGCAGGTAGAAAAGAAACGGTTGACTCTATAATTAATAGGTTTTCAGACCTTGTGCCTAGGATAGTTAGTTACATGTTTATGTGTAATAGATACATACTCTTAAAAGTCTTAAAGGTATGTGCATAATCCAATAGTAAAAAATATTAATAATATCAGATCAAAGAAATATTTTTAAAGTTCGATTCTGACTCCTTTTCTGTATCTCTAGTCACGTGAACAAGACTTCTGAATGGAAATTCGTGAAACTCTGACAAATATATTAGCGAGCATGAAGGAAGGCGTTACTTGAATAAATAAAGAATCATTTGAAGACTGGCGCAAAATTAGCTGCCTACTTAACTTTGCCGTTTAGCTGTGTATGGATAATTTAGTTTATCTTTAACATTTTTGTAGTATTTCACAATACAGTATGTATCACCTCGTAGATAGGGTTTGCAATTCGAATATTCGAATATTCGTTTATTCGAATTATTAGCCTCAAATAATATTCGAATATGACAGCAGGTTTATTCGAATAAAACGAATATTTCGAATAGTGAAAGTTTGTGTGAAAATAATTTATTTTAGCGAAGAATTATAATAAAATTCCAGAATTAACATTAACATCTATGTAAAAATATATTTTAATGAAATAAAACTATGAAAACGGATAAACTCGCGTAAATTAACTAATTTTAATGTGTAATCCTCGCGGTAACCGAAGAAAATATTATATATTTTAATGATTAAACAACGTTTAATTCAATTAAGTTAATTTAAATATTAATAACTTTAGTGGTTTTACTTAAAAGGGGATATTAATAGCAATTTTGTTTTCCAAAGATGTCCAAACGCTCCAATCAAATCTCCTAAAAAGTTTTAAAATCTCCTAAACACCAGGAACAGAGAGTTTAGGTTAAGTGCAGTGTCTTAAATATCAATATAAAGCCATAACACAAAATGTAAATAAGTGGGAGCAATTGGCAATTCCAAAAATTATACGATCTTTTGATTTATCGTATACCTTGCCATAGGTATTTTTAAATTGGTATAATAATAAAAACCCTTGGACCCTGCTTCGTTATTAGTGTCGTAATTACCTGTGAAATACTGAACTGTACCCTACACAAACCTACCCTAATAGCTTGCTTATATATTTCTGGCTTGATACAGTAATAATGATAAATATGATAATATATCAGCATTCAAATAAAACCAAATTAACTCATTATTACACGGGACAGTTTTTGTTCCTTTACCCCTTGAATAAGGTTTAACTTACTCCCTGAGACAAGAGAGCTTTTTAATGAATAAAATTGTGATAAATTTAGTTTTTTTTTTTACTTTTACGCTATAACAATCCTATTCAACTTAATTTTGAATTTAATTAGAATAAAATTTTAGACTGATAATCCTCTTGTTTTGGTAATGAGTAATGATTCATCATCACGAATTATATACAAAATTTTAGTGTTTTTTTCATAAAGAATTATTAAGCACGCAGTTTTTACCTACATGTCAGATCAAAAATGTAAATAGCTAATGATTGTGTGTATCAATGTGAGATCAAGCAATAAAAAATGAGATACAATTTTAAACTCCTTACGTAACCGAATCTAGGCCAGCTAAAAAGCTACAGACCATACTTGCCTCTTAGGTACATACCATAAAAGTCTGTCTGTTATATCGAGAGGTTATAACGCTTTCATTTTACGTCATATATTTTACAATTACATCCCTTTAAAACATTCATTTACTATTTTTCCATAATATTCGTTTTCTTCGAAAAATTCGAATATTCGAATACTGGAAATCGAAGTATTCGTATTATTCGAATACTAAAATTGGACGAATATTGCAAACCCTACTCGTAGAGCAAAGAAAGAAACCCATTAATATTTAGATTATACTAAACAACTTTTACTATGGTTCCAAACTCGAATTCGGGAACAAAGATTACTCCCCCATACAACGTGTTTATGATCACGCAATCAAAACGTATGAAACTTTAAAAAAAAATTCGTGAATTCCCATAGTAATAGTAAAAGTTGTTTAGTATGATCTTGACATTAATGGGTTTCTTTCTTCGCTCTACGAGGTGATGGTGATACATAATGTATATTCGGATTTTTGAGACAATAACAACAAGACAGAATACATGATAAGAAATACTTGTACCTAAATATCAGTTTAAATACTTATTCCACCTGTCAATATTAAATGACATTACCTATAAGGTAAGGTGGGGTAAGATGAAACGGTTTTTTAATGGGGTAGTACAAAAAGCTACCTGTATGCGCTGTGCAACGAGACGACTTTTAGTCTTCGAATTATGAAATTAAAGGGTTAAGTATAATCGGTGCACACTGGCTGCGTCGGTAATCCCGCTGTCGACAGTATCGAAACTAAAGGTCTTCGCACACTATAGATATCAACTCCACACCCACTCGACTCAAGTCTAAGCATTGAAATTTAAACCCTGTGTTCAAGGTTTAATTTCAAAAAAATATATTAAAATAGTGTACGACGAGTGGCCTACGCATCGTACACTAAAGGTCTACCCCGACTCGTTTGTCACGCAACGACCACACGTTGTCCACGCAACGACTATGCGTTTGCGACTGACGTGTATCGAGCAACCATTTTCGTTGCCCATTCGTTGACACCGCATTATCCACTCGTGACCATTGGGCGGATCAACTAGTTGACTACTGACCTTGAGTGTGAGTAGAGTTACTGCCGCGTTGGCGTGGAGTTGTTATAGTGTGAAGACCTTTATTCCTCTAGGAATAAACACCATTATATAAAATAAATGACTCACGGTGCTGCCAATCCGCCCTGGGCTCATCGTCTTCACTGTCAGCCAAGTAGTTGGTGCAGACTGGTTGCGTCGGAAACCCAGCTCTTGACAGAATCGACACTTCCTCCTCTGAAAATAATGTCAATTTTTAAAATGATTTCATCATTTGGAATAATATAATCACCAAATTAAAAATTAAAAAAACCGACTTCAACCGATTTCTCAAAGATCCCCGATTTGTTTCCATCATTGGTTTCCTCAATTCCTACTTTCTGAATGCAAATTCTTGTAAATGAATGAAAATTACCAAAAGCGCCATACATGTACCTATAACATTTGAAGAGATCCCTCGATTTCTCCAGGATCCCATCATCAGACCCCAACTTGGTGCCAATGGGACCATCTCGGGGTAATACACGTTCGATCACAAAAAAAAATTTTAGAATCGGTTCACTATTCTCGGAGATATCAGGTAACATACATACAACAAAAAAAAAAAAATCAGTCGAATTGAGAACCTCCTCCTTTTTTTGAAGTCGGTTAAAAATAGTGTTCGTTGCTGTAAAATAGTTACCAATTCACCACTATCCTTTTACTCAGGCATATAAAAAGGAAGGAAAGCTAACTATTATTTGACAGATATTAGTACATTGTGCATCAAGGGGT